>QNTS01007036.1:61152-98988 GCA_003317085.1 Hucho hucho
GGGTCAGTGATGTTTTGGGGCTGTTTTAATTCCAGAGGTCCAGGGGCACTGGTTAAGATTGATGGCATAATGAATTCCACCAAGTATCAGGCAATTTTGGCTGACAATCTGGTTGCCTCTGCCAGAAGGCTGGGACTTGGCCGTAGGTGGACTTTCCAACAAGACAATGACCCGAAACATACCTCAAGATCCACACAGAAATGGTTCTGTGACAACAAAATCAATGTTCTGCCATGGCCATCTCAGTCGCCGGACCTCAATCCAATCGAAAACCTGTGGGCTGAGTGGAAGAGGGCAGTTGATAAGCGCAAACCCAAGAATGTGAAGGATCTTGAAAGGATCTGCATAGAGGAATGGTCCAAAATCCCTCCAAATGTGTTCCTTAACCTTGTCAAACATTACAGGAAAAGACTCCATGCTGTTATTCTTGCCAGGGGTCGTTGCACTAAGTACTAAATGAGGAGTGACAATAATTTTGAAACCTTGATTTTGGTAAAATTTATTTTGTATTAAATAATTGTATGATTTTGGTTGGTTCCATTGAAACATTAATGAAGTACAGTATTTCTCACATGTTATTTTGAGTTTATCTCTCAAATTATATTGTTTATATTTTTTTAAGTATTGTTTGTGCATTGCCATTCAGGGGTGCCAGTAATTTTGAAGCCCACTGTATACCCTGGGTTTATAAGCGCGGATATCAACTCTGCCACTTGAGCATGCTTTTGCGGCACAGTCGATAGCGTGCCGGACTTCGGGCTAGAAGTTAGAGGGTTCGAGACCTGCTCCCTGCTGTTTCATTACAATATATACAGTTGAAGTCGGAAGTTTACATACACCTTAGCCAAATACATTTGAACTCAGTTATTCACAATTCCTGACATTTAATCCTAGTAAAAAGTCTGTGTCTTAGGTCAGTCAGGATCACCACTTTATTTTAAGAATGTGAAATGTCAGAATAATAGTTGAGAGAATGATTTATTTCAGCTTTTATTTCTTTCATCACATTCCCAGTGGGTCAGAAGTTTACATACACTCAATTAGTATTTGGTAGCATTGCCTTTAAATTGTTTTACTTCGGTCAAACGTTTCGGGTAGCTTTCCACAAGCTTCCCACAATAAGTTGGGTGAATTTTGGCCCATTCCTCCTGACAGAGCTGGTGTAACTGAGTCAGGTTTGTAGGCCTCCTTGCTCACACATGCTTTTTCAGTTCTGCCCACAAATTTTCTATAGGATTGAGGTCAGGGCTTTGTGATGGCCACTCCAATACCTTGACTTTGTTGTCCTTAAGCCATTTTGCCACAACTTTGGTAGTATGCTTGGGGTCATAGTCCATTTGGAAGACCCATTTGCGACCAAGCTTTAACTTCCTGACTGATGTTTTGATGTTGCTTCAATATATCCACATAATTTTCCTTCCACATGATGCCATTTATTTTGTGAAGTGCACCAGTCCGTCCTGCAGCAAAGCACCCCCACAACATGATGCTGCCACCCCTGTGCGTCACAATTGGGATGGTGTTCTTCGGCTTGCAAGCGTCCCCCTTTTTCCTCCAAACATAACGATGGTCATTATGGCCAAACAGTTCTATTTTTGTTTCATCAGACCAGATTTACTGTGGATATACAGTGAGGGAAAAAAGTATTTGATCCCCTGCTGATTTTGCACGTTTGCCCACTGACAAAGAAATTATCAGTCTATAATTTTAATGGTAGGTTTATTTGAACAGTGAGAGACAGAATAAATACAAAAAAATCCAGAAAAACGCATGTGAAAAATGTTATAAAATGATTTGCATTTTAATGAGGGAAGTAAGTATTTGACCCCCTCTCAATCAGAAAGATTTCTGGCTCCCAGGTGTCTTTTGATACAGGTAACGAGCTGAGATTAGGAGCACACTCTTAAAGGGAGTGCTCCTAATCTCAGCTTGTTACCTGTATAAAAGATACCTGTCCACAGAAGCAATCAATCAATCAGATTCCAAACTCTCCACCATGGCCAAGACCAAAGAGCTCCTCAAGGATGTCAGGGACAAGATTGTAGACCTACACAAGGCTGGAATGGGCTACAAGACCATCGCCAAGCAGCTTGGTGAGAAGGTCACAACAGTTGGTGCGATTATTAGCAAATGGAAGAAACACAAAAGAACTGTCAATCTCCCTCGGCCTGGGGCTCCATGCAAGATCTCACCTTGTGGAGTTGCAATGATCATGAGAACGGTGAAGAATCAGCCCAGAACTACACAGGAGGATCTTGTCAATGATCTCAAGGCAGCTGGGACCATAGTCACCAAGAAAACAATTGGCAACACACTACGCCGTGAAGGACTGAAATCCTGCAGCGCCCGCTAGGTCCCCCTGCTCAAGAAAGCACATATACATGCCCGTTTTAAGTTTGCCAATGAACATCTGAATGATTCAGAGGACAACTGGGTGAAAGTGTTGTGGTCAGATGAGACCAAAATGGAGCTCTTTGGCATCAACTCAACTCGCTGTGTTTGGAGGAGGAGGAATACTGCCTATGACCCCAAGAACACCATCCCCACCGTCAAACATGGAGGTGGAAACATTATGCTTTGGGGGTGATTTTCTGCTAAGGGGACAGGACAACTTCACCGCATCAAAGGGATGATGGACGGGGCCATGTACCGTCAAATCTTGGGTGAGAACCTCCTTCCCTCAGCCAGGGCATTGAAAATGGGTTGTGGATGGGTATTCCAGCATGACAATGACCCAAAACACACGGCCAAGGCAACATAGGAGTGGCTCAAGAAGAAGCACATTAAGGTCCTGGAGTGGCCTAGCCAGTCTCCAGACCTTAATCCCATAGAAAATCTGTGGAGGGAGCTGAAGGTTCGAGTTGCCAAACGTCAGCCTCGAAACCTTAATGACTTGGAGAAGATCTGCAAAGAGGAGTGGGACAAAATCCCTCCTGAGATGTGTGCAAACCTGGTGGCCAACTACAAGAAACGTCTGACCTCTGTGATTGCCAACAAGGGTTTTGCCATCAAGTACTAAGTCATGTTTTGCAGAGGGGTNAACTGTTGACACAGCAGATGCTGTCTGTTATGTATTATAGGTATCTTTCATACAGATCTTAACCTTGTGACCCATTCTGTATAGCCATCGCTATTGCAAAGCTCTCAATATTTGTCACGTTCAGGCCTGATTTTGACAGGCTGGCGTGTTTAGTTTTGTTTTGGTGTAGGGTTTTTTCTGTTCTAGGTGTTGTGTTTCTATGTTGGGGTAATGGTTCCCAATTAGAGGCAGCTGTGTGTCGTTACCTCTAATTGGGAACCATATATATGTTTGGGGTTTTCACTAGTATTTTGTGGGTTATTGTTTGAGCATAGCTTGTTGTATGTTTAGTTGTGTTCAGCTTCACGATCTTCGTTACGTTCGTTTTGTTGTTTTGGCCCAGTTACGTTCGTAATAAATATGTATACTGGAAGCATCGCTGCGTCTTGGTCTGTCCCTCACGGAGATCGTGACAATATTAAAGATTTAGTATAACTCTGACTTGTGTGATAAGTTTGTCTCTCCTCATTTGATAGTAAAGAAATGAACCACCACACTGTATATACATATATTTTTAAAATATATTTTCCTTCATTATTTTCCCTAACCCTACCTCCCCTCCCCTAATTGGAGTAAACTAATAAACAATAACACCTTGGCTTCTACTTCCAGCTTCTACATACTATATACATTTTACGGACACATTCTAATTTACAATAGTTAGATTTTGATGTCCATCCAGTTTGATTTCTATTTGCCATATATTTTTAACTGTGCTATTTCACAAAAGTTCTGAACCTATATACATTTTACAGGCACAGTATATTTTACATTTGTTATCTTGTTGTTATTAGTCCCACCCTTCAGCTCCATTTAACCCCTCCCATCTATTTCTGAACACCATCTATATTGGATTTCTATTTGCCATATATTTTTCAACTGTGCTGTGATGCTTCACACAAGTTCTGAACCTTTCTATTCTCATAGTTTCTACAGATTGTAAATTAAAGATAAACATTTTTACTAAAAGTATTATAATATTATTGATCGATTGACTACGACTTTTCAAATCACCCAGTATTTCTATCTGCAGCGTTATCTCCAGGTAAGTGTTGCAATTCTTCAGCCATTCCTGTACCTGTGACCAAAAACGAGCTCCTGTACTGTGCATATAGACAGTACCAAAATAAATGATCTGATGACTCTGCCTCCTCGTAGCAAAATCTGCAGAGCTGGGAAGGTTGTATCCCCCATATATATAACATTCTATTGGTTGCATGAATTTTGTATAATAATTGAAATTGAAAAATTTGAAGTTTTGAATCCGGCGTCGTTTTGCGTGTCAATTCATAAACCATGTGCCATGAAATCGATACCTCGAAAATCTCTTCCCAACTATTTTGCAAATTATATGGCACAGCTGTCAACTTTTTGGTCCTTAAATGAAACGGGTATATATTTCTATTTATCACAATTTTCTTCAACCAATTTTGGTCTTTAATGCAGGGCCGACAGACAATTTCCTTACTTTTCCCCCCTTCCACTTGCCTCTTCCATTTTTGCGGTAATTCTGCAATTCGTTGGTTGTAATTTTGGGTAGGACAGACATTTCCATATATTTGTGTTAGCTGCATGTGTGACATACTTTAACTCCACCAGTCCTATTTATGATATAATTTACAAAGATTAAACTTTTTACAACATTTTATCGAAAGATTTAGTTTTTTTTTATCAATTAGTATATTGGAGTTTAACCACAATATTTGTTGTATTATTGTTCATTCTTTTCTGGTGGATTAAACTGAAATTGCAACCAACTTTCTATGGCTTGTTTAAAAAATAACGATATTTTGGAGATTTTGTTTTCAAATAACCGATAGTAAGCGGATGTAATCTGAATATAGCGGAAAGGGCCATTCTTGAACATGGGGTGAGCCGTTCTTACTAATTTGCTGGAGAACCAGTTCGGATTGAAGTATAACTTTTGGGTGACTGACGCCTTTAGTGAGAGGTCTCATGATTTCATATTTAAGAATTTCTGCCCTCCGAATTCATATTCATTAAATAAATAGGCCCTTTTCATTTTGCCTGGCTTGCCATTCCAAATAAAAAACAGGTCGCTTGGTGTAAACATTCTTGAGATGTTTCTACAACTTGATTGGAGTCCACCTGTGGTAAATTCAATTGAATGGACATGATGTGGAAAGGCACACACCTGTCTATATAAGGTCCCACAGTTGACAGTGCATGTCAGAGCAAAAACCAAGCCATGAGGTTGAAGGAATTGTCCCTAGAGCTCCGAGACAGGATTGTGTTGAGGCACAGATCTGGGGAAAGGTACCAAAAAATGTCCCCAAGAACACATGGCAAGCATCATGTCTGGAGGAAACCTGGCACCATCCCTATGGTGAAGCATGGTGGTGGCAGCATCATGCTGTGGGGATGTTTTTCAGCGGCATGGACTAGGAGACTAGTCAGGATCGAGGGAAAGATGAACGGAGCAAAGTACAAAGAGATCCTTGATGAAAACCTGCTCCAGAGCGCTCAGGACCTCCGACTGGGGCGAAGGTTCACCTTCCAACAGGACTATGACCCTAAGCACACAGCCAAGACAACGTAGGAGTGGCTTCAGGACAAGTTTCTGAATGTCTATGACTGGCCCAGCCAGAGCCTGGTCGAACATCTCTGGAGAGACCTGAAAATAACTGCAGCGACACTCCCTATCCAACCTGACAGAGCTTGAGAAGATCTGCAGAGAAGAATGGAAGAAACTCCCCAAGTACAGGTGTGCCAAGAAGACTCGATTCTGTAATCGCTGCCAAAGGTGCTTCAACAAAGTACTAACGGGTCTGAATACTTATGCAAATGTGATATTTACGTGGGTTTTTTTTTATACATTTGCAAAAATGTCTAAGGAACTGTTTTTGCTATGTCATTATGGGGTATTGTGTGTTGATTGATGAGGGGGGAAAACAATGTAATACATTTTAGAATAAGGCTGTAACATAACAAAATGTGGAAAGTCAATGGGTCTTAATACTGAATGTGTTGGTATATCTGCAATATAAAACATTCACATTTTGCTTGTGGCAGGGATATCATTATTGGGATGCTTGGGTAGGATTTGCATATCATTGCTGTTGCACAATGTATACAGGGAGGCTGAAGTAATCCTTTTCTTGGGATGCATCTGCTCTGCAGTATGTCTGGGATTGAGGAACACGGCCAGGCTCAACCAACAGGTGTGATCACCTGCTGCTGACAGGAATTGGAAGCACAGGCCTGCATGGCGGCTGGAGTGTGTGCACACATAAACACACCGCACACAAGCATGCTGAGGCAAACACACACACACACACTCATAAATAGCATCACGTCCTCCTTCAATCCTTTCACTAAACCAGCAGCCGATGATTAGGGAGTTATACCGACCCAGCATGACCTGAAATCACAGGGAGAATGTATCATACATATGATGAACAGGGAGAAAAAAAGGTGGGGGGGGGCGTATAGCACAAATTACCCACAGGCGCGTAAAATGAAACCGTGCCGCCACAGGTGCCAGAATAATAATATGGAGCTGAGGCGGAGAGTCACGGACCAATGCTTAGCTCACCCGAACCTGCACCAGAAAGGTCGAGGCAGAACATCAGCACACACACACAGTATCTCAGCTTAACGAGGAGGTGAAGCTCACCCACACAATTTGTGTAAACAAGTTACCTACATAAATAAATGATCATTAGGGAGGGAGGGATGGGAGAGAGGGAGAGATGGGAGAAAGGGAGGGGGAAGGGAGGGATGGGAGAGAGAGGGGGATATCTGCAGCTAGGTTTTTCCAAAGGTGCACTGCTTCTTTGCCCCATGCATTATGAAGGCTGAATGGATTGTGTGCTACTACTGTCTTTGAGAGAGGTAGACTAGGCCTGCATACTGCTGAATGTGAACAGTGGTGTGATCAGATAAAACTGATAGTAGAGGAGAAGGGAGAGATGTTCAAATAAGGCACAGAGAACTGCTATAGATACAAGACAAGTGTAGCAATGACTTCCGTCATCAACTCTTGCTGATCAAAAGTAGTGCACTATGAAGGGAAGAATGTTCCATTTTAGACACATATTTGTGACCATAGCGAGGGATCAGAGTCACGAGAGGCAGAGTGGTTGGTTGTCAAGCTAATTAGCATTAACAACACTTCACACAGATCAGATCAGAAAGGTTATTAGGATGGGAGGGGAGGGGGAGTTATTAGTGGGAAGTATCATACACACACACACACACACACACACTGACACACGCATACTGTACATACACACACACACAAATGCGCACATACAGACGCTTACACACACACACCAAGCACACATTTCTCATTTTCAGTATTAGGAAGGGGAGCGACAGAACTCTCTCCTACAAAAATGAAATCCAATCATATCCTAAGTAGTGCTCTTCTACAACCAAAGTCAATGAGTGGAAACAGGGAAGGAAGCAGAACTCTAAAAACGGTCCCCACATGCAAAACTTATCCCCAATTGAATATGTCCCTACCCCCATTGATTTAAAGCATGGACATACCCATTGCAGTACACCGGATATTCACACTCTAACCTCTATCAGGATTTGGATGTTCAATAGGCACTTACAGTAGGGATGGGCACTTACAGAGAGCAGCAAGCTCTCACTCTGTGCTGAAATATATTTGCAGCTTCTCTTTGAACCAAGTCATTCTATTATATTGCCCCTGTAATAACCAGCACTGCTGGTTTGATTGGACTGTTTTTGGACGCAGCAAGAGTCCCCGTCCCCTCCATATTCTAATGGCCCCTCTGTTACGACCCTGTCGTCAGGTTTATCTACAGAGCAGTCGGGGGCCTGTGGTCTCTGTTAGTTCCCCTCGGAGTGTGTGTGTGTGTGCCTGCATGTGTGAGTGTGAGTGGATTTGAATGATTGTGTTTATCATGGTTGTTTGGGGGCCGTTCAGGGGCCCAGTGGCTGGGAGACAGGGCCCTCTGGGTATCAGGATAACTGTTAGTGATGTACTGGAGTGATTTCATTGATCACATCAGATCCCTAGAGACACAGAGTGGATACGAATGAAAGGACAAAGGCTACGTCTGAAATTCCCTATATAGTGTACTACTTTTGACTATGTGCCCTGGTCAAAAGCAGTGCACTAACTATACAGGGGTAGGGGGCCATTTCAGATGCAGCCAGAGAGAGTATACTGTCAAGAGAGAGCACATTTGTGGGGTGACCTCTAACATAAAAAAGAGCCGAGGGTACAATGACCTGTGGTCGCTGGGGTGTCAAAGCTATTTACTGCTTGGACTAGGGTGAAAACGTGGTGCACGAAGACACATTTAAAAACACATTTTATTCACATCAAATTCTTGATAATTATCAGGACACCAAAGTACCTGTGGTGTGGTTGTACTGAACGTCATTTAATTATTACATTCTTGAAGATGACATTCATGAAATGACTTTCTTGAAAGTGTCTATATTGCCTGTGTCTTGCAACACAAGGTAGATTGCCTTTGACTTCTTCCTGCCTGTGTGACATTGATATTGAATTGATATTGTGTCATGCAGAGATCTCATGTCCTCTCTAGAGACCATCCAGTCTACGTTAATTACCTGTGTGTGTGTGTGAGAAATATCCCTCCAGTCTCCCTTAATTACTCTCACATGTTGACCTAGGTCGTCATGAGGAAGACTGGTGTTTTGTGTGTACAGTATGTGTTTTGTGTGTACAGTAAGTGTTTTGTGTGTACAGTATGTGTTTTGTGTGTACAGCATGTGTTTTGTGTGTACAGTAAGTGTTTTGTGTGTACAGCATGTGTTTAGTGTGTACAGTAAATGTTTTGTGTGTACAGTATGTGTTTTGTGTGTACAGTAAATGTTTTGTGTGTACAGCATGTGTTTTGTGTGTACAGTAAGTGTTTTGTGTCTACAGCATGTGTTTTGTGTGTACAGTAAGTGTTTTGTGTGTACAGTATGTGTTTTGTGTGTACAGTAACTGTTTTGTGTGTACAGTAACTGTTTTGTGTGTACAGTATGTGTTTTGTGTGTACAGTATGTGTTTTGTCTGTACAGTAAGTGTTTTGTGTGTACAGTATGTGTTTTGTGTGTACAGCATGTGTTTTGTCTGTACAGTAAGTGTTTTGTGTGTACAGTATGTGTTTTGTGTGTACAGTAACTGTTTTGTGTGTACAGTAACTGTTTTGTGTGTATAGTATAAATGTGTTGTACTATGCCGTTTTTAACCTGACAAAATCCAATGGATCCAAGGCCATCCTGGGAAATGTAGAAAATGTAATTCATCAGCCTAATTAGGGTTAACCACCGTTGACGTGTGTTGATGTGTTGCTGAACGCAGCTCAAAAGTTGATGTGTGTTGAAAGGAGCTCACTGGAGACTCTGAATATTGATTAGGACTGTAATCGCCCACTCTAATCTTTGATGGCTGCAAAACACACCTGACGCGTTGATTCTGGAGTGTGTGTGTGGGGGGCGGGTTCAGTGGCTGTGGTGGCTCTGTGTGAATGTGTGTGTGTGAAAGAGAGAGAGAGCGAGCGAGAGGCTAACGCTATGGCTTCTTACACTTATCATAAAAAGTGACTCTCCCTTCAATTCTCATTTGGGGACATTTTCATTATTAATTCATAATGAGCATTTCTATTTTATTCATTTCACCCCGTAGCAGATTTTAATTACTTGAATTCATTGGTCAGGATTGCGGTGACCCCCTCTTTCTCTGTCTATCTCTCTGTGTCTCTGTCTCTCTCTCTGTGTCTCTCTCTGTGTCTCTCTCTCTTTCTGTCTTTCTCTCGTTCTGTCTCTCTCTCTCTTTCTGTGTCTTTCTCTGTTTCTCTTTGTGTCGCTATCTCTCTCTCTCTCTTTCTGTCTCTCTCTCTTTCTGTCTCTCTCTCTTTCTGGCTCTCTCTCTCTGTCTCTCCCTCAGTATCTCTTTCTCTGTACACTATAATTAATAGAATATTATGTTAAAAGATGCATTTTTCAGCAAATCATTATAACTGGCCTTGATCTGTTCAGAGCAGTGATGAGATGAGGAGTTCTGCCAAGGCAGCTGCTGTCAATCACCCTCATGGCTCACCCAGTTCATAGCAACATCACATTCTCTTCAAACTGAGTTCAACATGACTTCTACTCTAGAATAGTTACAGTACATCTGTAAGTATTCTAGAGTAGAAGTCATGTTGTACTCAGTTTGAAGAGAATGTGATGTTGGTGTGAACTGGGTGAGCCATGAGGGTGATAACTCCACATTACTCCCAATTTCCAATCAGACAGGATGCCAGATCAGGAGGAGTCCTAGTCGTGTTGGCAAACACAAAGGTGGAGGATGAACCTGGCATCTCTCCTGGCAGACCTGGAAAACTTCCTAAACTGTTTATCAGACACCCATATGCCCCCCCACCCCCCTCCAAAACCACATTTCACACTGATAATTCATTACTCCCCCTAACAGGGAGGTTAATGGCCAAGGAAGTGCGTGCATGCGTGCGGTGTTTGTGGGAAAGGAGATCATCTTTGAAGCATCTCATCTGACTCAATTAATACGACCGGCAACACTTCTGTCTGTCAAGTCGGATTCCCATTATGAGGTAATTAGCTGGTGATTTATAGTGAGTCTGGCTTTCCTTCTGAAAAACGTCTTTTTAAAAGGTCCCACACAGTCATTCTGAGTGGGAGGGAGCTCACCTTGACTGACAGTTCTTCTAAACGCCTATGTCATGCATCTTGGATGCAGTGTTGCAGTGAGATCATCTCAAGCAAATTTGCTGATGCATCTCTTTTATATTTTGTTCCGTACGGACTCGGGAGAGGCGAAGGTCGAGAGCCGTGCGTCCTCCGAAACCCAACCAAGCCGCACTGCTTCTTTGACGCAACGCCCGCTTAACCCGGAAGCCAGCCGCACAAATGTGTCGGAGGAAACACCGTATACCTGGCGACCGTGTCAGCGTGCACTGCATATTGGCATCTCTATTTTCAATACCTTTCAATACCTCACCTTGCAAGGAGAACCCCACAATGTATTTTTCGAAAACGAGATTGGAGAGCACACTGGGTGGGATCTTAGACCATTCCTCCATACAGAATCTTTCCAGATCCTTGATATCCTTCATCTGCACATATGGACTACCCTCTTCAATTCAAACCACTAGGTGTTCAATTGGTTTCAAGTCCGGAGACTGAGATGGCCATTGCGAAAATGTAAATTAACCATTTCTTTGTGGATTTTGGCATGTGTTTGGGGTAACCCCCTAAAGAATGCTAACCTCTCACCATCACCAATAACAAATGAAGGTAGACTTTTTTGGAGGGTATGTTCTTTGACCCTCTGTAACTTTCTCACTCATCATGGTTCAGGATTCATTCCTGGTTATCTATAATCATGGTAGCATCCACATTCATGTAGAAGTGTTTAGAAAACATATTATATTCTTATTTACAATAAAAGCGACTCCAAAATGACACAAAACATTATTTACGATTTATTTATATTGGCCACAAAATAATCCGAAACACAACCAAAACAAACAGCAAATGCATCCATCAAGTTTGTAGAGTCACAAGGTCGTTGTGTCGTTGTGAGCTAGGAATATGGGACCAAAAACTAAACTTTTGACTACTTTAATACACTATAAGTGTCATGCCCTGATCTGTTTCACCTGTCCTTGTGATTGTCTCCACCCCCTCCAGGTGTTGCTGATGTTCCCCAGTGTATTTATTCCTCTGTTTCCTGTCTCTCTGTGCCAGTTTGTCTTCTATGTTTCCAAGTCAACCAGCGGTTTTCCCGTTCTCCTGCTTTTTGCATTCTCCTTTTTCTAGTCCTCACGGTTTTGCCTGTTTCTGGACTTTGTACCCACCTGCCTGACCATTCTGCCTGCCTTGACCACGAGCCTGTCTGCCACTCTGTACCTCCTGGACTCTGATCTGGTTTTGACCTTTTCGCCTGTCCACGACCATTCTCTTGCCTACCCATTTGGATTAATAAACATTGTAAGACTCCAACCATCTGCCTCCTGTGTCTGCATCTGGGTCTTGCCTTGTGTCTTGATAATAATTGAATTTGTCCAAATATATAAATAAATGGCGGGACAATGTTTTATTTAACTAGGCAAGTCAGTTAAGAACAAATTCTTATTTACAATGACAGCCTAGGAACAGTGGGTTAACTGCCTTGTTCAGGGGCAGAACGACAGATTTTTACCTTGTCCGCTTGGGGATTCGATCTAGCAACCTTTCGGTTACTTGCCCAACACTTGCCTGACACTAAGCACTAGGCTACCTGCCACCCTGGCAAAGTGCTTAAATTTCTAA
The DNA here is from genome assembly GCA_003317085.1 of Hucho hucho. Taxonomy (NCBI): domain Eukaryota; kingdom Metazoa; phylum Chordata; class Actinopteri; order Salmoniformes; family Salmonidae; genus Hucho; species Hucho hucho. The sequence continues at coordinate 73,520 of QNTS01007036.1, forward strand.
ATGGTAAAACAGATATGTATGAAAATAGCCTCAAATGAAAGGTGCCATTCTGTATTGTCGCCTCATATGAAACATTTGATGTCAAATCCAACATGCTGAGTATAGAGCCGCATGTACACATTTTAGCTTCACTGTCCAAATAAATATGGAGGGGAGTGTACATCTCCAGTTTGACATGTCTCTTCTGTTGCAGTTCGCAGCAGTACTGACAGATGTGTTGACATGACAACTGCGTCAGCATTTTGAATGACCCTCCCCCCTTTTGTTCCATGCTGGCTGAAGACCTAGCTAGCCAATAACTAGCTAACACCAGACACAGATGAAGACCTAGCTAGCCAGTAACTAGCTAACACCAGACACAGATGAAGACCTAGCTAGCCAATAACTAGCTAACACCAGACACAGATGAAGACCTAGCTAGCCAATAACTAGCCAACACCAGACACGGATGAAAGGGGAAGCCTGTAGACCGGTAGACCACACCCCTTCTGCGATGACGGTAGCAAAGCAGTTACCATTGGTGTATTAAGAGAATAAGACATTACCATTGGTGTATTAAAATGAGACGCTCTCTGTGACGCTCTCATTTTTGACACGGGGAGGGGGGCCAGTAACTTTATGATGAGCAGTTCATTTTCAAACATTTGTCATCCAATTTTGATCTGTTTTTTCGACTGTGCGGGACCTTGAACCACATTTTGGCCTGTGCTTCTTGATGTTAAATGAATAGGAGTCCCACTTTGAAGCCTACTATGACTATGTTGTGTGGAGAAATAATGACTCCTGAGATACAGTGACACCCTCCTCTGGCCACAAGCCCTCACTGCAGCTACTCAGGCTCTGCTCTCTCTCTCTCTCTCTGTGTGTGTGTGTGTGTGTGTGTGTGTGTGTGTGTGTGTGTGTGTGTGTGTGTGTGTGTGTGTGTGTGTGTGTGTGTGTGTGTGTGTGTGTGTGTGTGTGTGTGTGTGTGTGTGTGTGTGTGTGTGTGTGTGTGTGTGTGCCTGTGTGTGCATGAGATACTTAATTTTCCACTGCAGAGGCACCAATGACTTTTTGATGCTAATAGATCCTCTGTGTATCTCTTTGTTAACTATAATAGCAGGAAAGAAGCATCAGAAATACGTTTTTACATGTCACAGATCATTACATTTGTAATTATCAGTGTGTTTTTACGGTGCAGTGATCATGAGTCTCTTGTTTGTCTGTGTAATTGGGGTCATTTTATATAAGGTATCTGTCAATGAACAGCGGCTCTTCATTGCAAAGTCCCCCATTACAAATGTGTCCTTAGTGTGCCTGCTATTTATCTAAGCAGAAAATGTACTAGTCTGACACCGCATTGATAGTGATGCACAGCATATGTGTATGGTGACTACAGTCACTATAACTGTTAGATTGTTGCTAGAGAAAGGATGAAGACAGAGTTCATAGCTACATTGCTATTCATGGTCTGTTGGTCTGACTGGGTATCCCAATTGTGAAAGTGGATTGGTATTGTGTCCCATCCGTTCCATGGAAATACCCTGACTCATTTCATCCCTTCACACTATTTGTAAAACAGATCAGTGAGACAGGAGACCGAGACAGACAGACAGAGAAAATAAAAGAGAAAGTAATATGTGAAGTTCCATCAAGTTTTTTCCATCAAGTTTCTACACAGGATACACAGGTGTAAAACAGTACAGGGACATTCTTCCTTTCCCAACAATGCGGTGAGGGTAGTAATAATCTAGATAATAATAGACAATAGGAGAGGATTGTCCGCTCAGGGACCAATACCCGGCATGGATAATGGGTCCGGGCGGATCCAGCTCTGGTCTTGACAGTCCTCCCCCTTTGACCTGGCGTCCACTCCCTCCTCCCCCCTCCTCACGCCCGTAGGGAGGGCCGTGAAGCAGTGTGTCCAATGGCAGGTCTGACTCCCCAGCTCCCAGCTCCATAGAACACGGCTGAACAGAGCCTGGGCATGGGCTTACTATAACTATGACTTGTACTTAAATGCCATCCATTCAGAGCCGCACTATTAGTCTCACGGCCACTGGGGCTCCTGTCGCTGACAGCCCTCTCTTCACCTGTATTCATGCCTAGGCTGGGTAGGGCTGGCTTGGGGAACAGCCTTCTGCCTATACCCCTGGGGCTGGTGGAACCAGGATCTGTGGAGCAAGGCACAGAGAGACAGTGAGGGGAGTAGGGAGGGCAGGAACACAGAGACCTGCACAGTGACTCACCATAGGAACTGGTATCCTCAGAGACCAGACTACAGTATTAGACTACTGTACATAGAAGGAAGAGTACTTTCAGTATCCATGGAGGTCAGAGAGCTGTAGATAACTACAGAGCTCTTTCTGTCTCTCTTTCTGTCTATCAGAGCTGACAATGCCTCGAAATATCCAAACATATGCACAGCGACTAGGAACAAAGGTTTGAATGAGTCATTTGAATAAGTTCAGAGGACAGCTTTTGAAGTAAAAAACAAATAACAAGCGGCAGAGACACACTGGAGAAATTACTCAGAGTACTGTAACATTGCCTCTTAATGTCTCCGAGGCGCCCAGCTTGATTACCTGTTGAGTTTCATTACAAAATAATTGCAGAGCAGTCAGGACAGCATTTTCTGTTCATCAGTTGACTACAATAAATAGTCCCGTGTGTCCTCCAATCAACTCGCTGGTGCCCAGCCTACTGGGCGTGTGCTAATTTAATTAAGATAGGGAAATGGAGAGTTTAATTGCTGTGGTACTGTGTGTGTCAATACAACATGTAAGTAGCCCCATTTTGAGTGTTGGGAGGGACATCTTTTTGCAGGGATTGAAAATGTATGGTAATGTAACTGTAACACTGTAGAGAAGACAACGTTTAATCCATGATGGTCATTACAATTTTCACCATCACCTCCCATGAAACACGGACCACTCAGCTAACCTCTTTTCTCTATGTAGGCCCAGCTAACTCTCTCTCTCCCTCTATTTCTCTTCGTGTTTCACCGTGTGGCCTTCCCACTACCAGATGGGAAGGCCACACAGTTAGCACTGGCCACTCAGCTAACTTCTTCTGTAGTGGTTAGAGCGTTGGGCCACTTATCGAAATGTCGCTGGTTCGAAATACCCGAGTCGGTGAAATATCATCCGATGTGCCCTTGAGCAAGGCACTTAACCCTAATTTGCTCCAGGGTCGCTGTTCTACTATGACTGACCCTGTAAAACAACACATTTCACTGCACCTATCCAGAGTGTGACAATAAAACATTTTTTTTTTTTTTTTATGCTTCCAGCGTGTTTGTCCCTTCTCTCCCTGCGTGTGACCTTCCCACCACTCAGCTCTAGAGAGGCTCACTTAAACTAAGGTTGTGTCCCAAATGCTCCCTATTTCCAAGGGTCCTGGTCCAAAGTAGTGCACTACATAGGGAATACTGTAGGGTGGCATTTGGAACACAGTCCTCAGAGAGCCACTCTCTGCCCAGTTCCCTCCCTGGGACTCCTTCATTTCCTCCCCTGTCACCCTGGGTTAGGGCCAGCATGCATCATCCCACCCTGCCTGGCCCTGCTGGCCCTGCCTGTGTGAGGCTCTGTGGTTGTAGCAGTGTAGGCTTCTGACCACTCAATCAGAAGACATGCTACACAGGCTCTCTCTCTCCATCCATCTCTCTCTCTCTCTCTCTCTCTCTCTCTCTCTCTCTCTCTCTCTCTCTCTCTCTCTCTCTCTCTCTCTCTCCATCCATCTACTTCTCTCTCTCTCTTCTCTCTCTCTTCTCTCTCTGTATTAATAACATAGGAAAGAGACTGAGTTGTCTTATGATAGTGATACAGCCCTGTCCTTATATGATGTTGGCCGTGTCTGTCTCTCCTGCTACTTACTGTATACTAATCTACATACTATAACAACATACATACTGAGAAGGCTCATCTATGCAGTGAATTCTGAACATGATTCACCTCCTCAGTAGCATGCAGTGAATTCTGAACATGATTCACCTCCTCATTAGTGTGCAGTGAATTCTGAACATGATTCACCTCCTCATTAGCATGCAGTGAATTCTGAACATGATTCACCTCCTCAGTAGAGTGCAGTGAATTCTGAACATGATTCACCTCCTCAGTAGAGTGCAGTGAATTCTGAACATGATTCACCTCCTCAGTAGTGTGCAGTGAATTCTGAACATGATTCACCTCCTCAGTAGTGTGCAGTGAATTCTGAACATGATTCACCTCCTCATTAGCGTGCAGTGAATTCTGAACACGATTCACCTCCTCAATAGCATGCAGTGAATTCTGAACATGATTCACCTCCTCAGTGGCGTGCAGTGAATTCTGAACACGATTCACCTCCTCAGTAGCATGCAGTGAATTCTGAACATGATTCACCTCAGTAACTAGATGAAAAGCAGAAAGTGAGTATGACATCCTGGCATTTAAAGCATACAGTCAGGGCACTATTTTGAGTACGCATATTGAGACAGGCCCATTGTCTCAGTCTTACATGACTGAATCATTGGCAATAGGGATGTATTCTGATTGTAGATTTCTGTTTTAAACAGAGAGATCCTGGTTACACTCCTCCTATAACAATTTGTTTTTGGGGATAATGGACTTGAGAGGAGGAGGAGGAGAGGAGGAGGAGAGGGATGGGTAGAGAAGAAACATGATAATTTTGCCAAGACCTGAAGGGCAACGGCAGGCCCCCAAATTCAATAAAGAAACAATCAAGCGCGGCTAACACGGCATAATGGCTTTTTAAAAAAGATAGATGTATCGTAAATGACTCCTTTATGTCCAGGAGGAGCAGGGAGAGAATGGTTTGATGCACTAGGTGAGGAAATCCAGAACCCACCAACCAGCTGATGCTTTCTGATTAGCAGCCAAATTGCAGGAGAGGAAAGAGGAGAGAGAATAGTCGTTTTCTTTGTAAAGGTGGACGGGTGGAGGCCTTTCAGCGAAGGGAGCGACGGCAGCCATTTTTTTTCCAAAATGGATTTGTATGACCCAGGCCTGGGCGGGATTGGGAAGTTACTTTTTTAGCTCTCGTCAGGCTCTGCGAATCGTGTGTGTGTGACCCAGGCAACTTTAGACCCCTGATTACAATGCTGAACACACAGACACACAGCCCCCTCGCCCCACACTAACAGTAATAGTAATCCTCATTCACATCCCACCATGCCCTCCTGCCCCTCTCTGATTTATAGAAACCCCTGTAACCATTATTAATCAATCTAAAGGAGTGTGTGTACTAAGAAGTTTTGCTCGTCGTAAAAGGGAATCAAGATGAGGCTGAAAACGAACCGGGTGTCTCTCTTAAACTGTGATATGAATATTTTATGGCAGACCTGGGAAGGCTTTATGATTTACGATGCAGATTTGGAACACACAAGCCAGGCATGCGTCCCAAATGGCAACCTATTCCCTATGTAGCACCTTATGCTGTCTGGTCAAAAGTACATAGGAAATAGGGGGCCATTTAGGATGTAGCCTAGCTTTCTGCTGCCACGTTATGACCCCAGCTGTATATTTACTCACTAGGATCTCCCTGCAACGAGTGGTGTGTAGAGAATGGCTAACGTGCATGTGGTGGTTATCTGCTTTGTACACTGGTCTTAGTCACCTAAAGGTCTATAGAAACATATATTCCATACACAACGCCCACAGAGATTCTGACGTGTTTTTGAATACGTACAGTGTATATCACTGTTGACCTCTTTCACCGTCGCAGTCCTCTTTTCCCTTGCCTTAGTAAGCTAGCCTGACGTGGAGGATTGTGAGACGTCGGAAAGTGAAGAATGCATACACGCACACACACACTCACACACAGTACCATATCCATGTACCGGAGCAGCAGTTAGCTACTGTCGTAGCCTTCTCTGCGAGTCCTTTGAGCCCTCCAGAGATCTCCCTTCCTCTGTGAAATTACAGGAGATCACATTAGCATAACACCCTGGAGAAACTAGCCGCACAACTTCCCTTTATTAAAGGCCTTTAATTCAGCTCGAGTACAGTACATGTAGCAGGCTGCCGCAGAAGACGAGTGTGAGGGAGAGATGATGGTCCGATCAGTGTCTAGTCAGCGTCCGACGTCTTGCTTAACATAACCTTGTGTTAGAGAACATCCCCTAATCCGAGGACTTCATCGTGTGGGTACGTGTCGCGTCTGTGCATGTGCGTGTTGCTGAAGAGACTGGGAGCGGTGTGTAATGTGTAATGGCCGTAGAGACTGAACATGATTAAGCTCTCAGAAAGCGTTAAGAGGATGTTAATGAATGAATGACCTGTTGGCTGGAGTAGATGTCATGTTGTTAACCTGTTCAGTGACAACGGTGTCCATATTAGGACAGCCTCAGCCTCACAGGGAGTTAGTGTCAGTGTAATCCAGACCAGGTATCCGTTTGTCCTCATATGGATACCGTATGAACCAGACATGGCCAGAGTTGACTGTGATTTGAGGATCCTTAAGGGAAATTAGGATAACAGTTAACTCAAACATTTAAATCTGGCAGGGTTTATTCCAAAGTTTCCATTATGCTGGATTTCCAAGGTGATCTGACAGCTTGTATTCTCAATTTCTGATTAAGTAGAGGTTATCAGTCAAACCAGGTGTACAAACAAACAGCAGAATATGAAACAGATCATAGACCATCCCTGTTGTTGATCTTGTCATTTTGCCAGAATAAGGGATATTGCTGGAGTTGGTACGCCACATATGTTCAGTGAAACCCATACTGCAGGGGTTGAATTTGAACATGTATACATTCCCATACACCTGCAGGATGCAGTAAGGGCTTTCAAAAGTCTTACAGACAGGTGGAGTAGAGTGGGAACACACACACACACACACACACTGCTAAAGCTCACAGTATGTTGGTCGTCTTCTATCGCTCTCTCTCTCTCTCTCTCTCCGGCACTCTCTCGAGCTCTCGCTCGCTCTTTCTCTTTGTGGCTCTCTCTCTCTCGGGCTCTTTCTCTCTCTGTCAGTCTCTTTCTCTCACTTGGTCTCTCATTCTTTCTCCCCCTCTCTCTTGGTCTCTCTCTCTATGTCTCGCTCTCTCTTGGTCTCTTTCTCTCTCTCTGTCTCGCTCTCTCTCTCTCTCTCTCTCTCTTTCTCCCCTCTCTCTCTCTCAGTCTCTTTCTCTTTCTCTCTCTGTCTCTTTCTCGCTCTCTCTCTCGGTCTCTCCCTCTCTCTCTGTCTCTTTCTCTTTCTCGCTCTCTCTCGGTCTCTCTCTCGGTCTCTCTCTCGGTCTCTCTCTCTCTTTCTCTCTCTCGATCTCTCTTTCTCTCTCTCTCGGTCTCTCGTTCTCTCTCTCTCTCTCTCTCTCTCTCTCTCTCTCTCTCTCTCTCCGGCACTCTCTCTCGCTCGCTCGCTCTCGCTCGCTCTTTCTCTTTGTGGCTCTCTCTCTCTCGGGCTTTTTCTCTCTCTGTCAGTCTCTTTCTCTCACTTGGTCTCTCATTCTTTCTCCCCCTCTCTCTTGGTCTCTCTATGTCTCGCTCTCTCTTGGTCTCTTTCTCTCTCTCTGTCTCGCTCTCTCTCTCTCTCTTTCTCCCCTCTCTCTCTCTCGGTCTCTTTCTCTCTGTCTCTTTCTCGCTCTCTCTCGGTCTCTCCCTCTCTCTCTCTCTGTCTCTTTCTCGCTCTCTCTCGGTCTCTCTCCCTCTCTCGGTCTCTCTCTCTCTCTCTCTCTCTCTCTTTCTCTCTCTCTCTCGGTCTCTCGTTCTCTCTCTCTCTCTCTCTCTCTCTCTCTCTCTCGCTCGGTCTCTCTCTCTCTCTCGGTCTCTCTCTCTCTCTCTCAAAACTAAATAAATCCACCAATCATAGTTCTGTATTCATCAATGTTGGATGTGTGTGCATGTTTCAATGCACTGAAAATGCTTGGTTATTTTTTCAAAGTCAGAGTTGTCAAAGGAGATAGATGAAATGCACTCACTGTTAAATAAAAACTACTGGTAAGTTGGAATCGCATAACATTCCCCGCACCTGCATAAAAGTTCAGTCAGTTTTATTCTGTAGAAATTCTGCTGGGACAAGGAGCCAAACTTAAGTTCCTAACTGTATTCTTCAAGAGTACCCCATGTTCCCTAAGGTGCCTTCTGGGGAACTTTCTGACACCTGGCACACCTTTACCTGGCCATTGGTTTGGAACGAAACCTGCCCCTCACTCCCCAAGCCCTCAACCTTTACTGTATCGCTAGCTGTTTCATCTGTCTAGGGCCATTGGGAGTGGGGGAGCTCCACATAATTAGCCCAGGGTAGAGTGAGGGGAGCTGGGGTAGCTCGGTGCAGTCTCCCCCATGGGTCTCCATCACTGAAAGGGTCTCCATTGGAAGTCACCTGCCAAGGAGGCCCCTGTGATGCTAAGGCCCTGAGAGAGGCTCCTTTTAGGGGGATGGGGGTAAGGGCTCCGTCCTCTCCATCCTCCACAGAGCAGATCACCCTGGCCCCTGGTGCAAATAACAAAATGAATTTTCTATTCCCCCGTAATTAAAACTTGAAACTTGAACAGACAGATACACACAGAAATGCACGCACACACACACACACACACACACACACACACACACACAGATATGCATGTTTGCGCACAGCCACACACACACACACACTGTTAGATGGTGGATTCTGCTGCTAGGCTCTAACCTCACCTGCGATGAGAATCAATCATTTTTATTCCTCTGTTTTTTTGTCACAAGACATAATTTCACCCTTCACTACAAATAGTCTCCTTCCCTGGTAAGGACCACGTTTTTGCAGGATAATTAGAGTGGGAATGGAGAGCAGTTTGGAGGGCATAAACTGGCCTTGGGAAATTATGGTCTTTTCATATTTTGTTTGAATGACAAAGGGAAACAATTTACCATTAAGAAATTGTATATGCTTGTTATTTTCCAATTTTCTACATAAAATCAAATAAAAGTAACACAACAAAAGTCGAAGGTCCCCCTGAGGTTAGCCAACAAAGGCAACTCATTCCCTATTATTTTACATGCCCCAGTCATTCATTCATTCCTCCTACCTGTAGCTCTCTGCAGCCGTGGTACTTCACTGTCCTATTGCAAAGAACAAACAAAGGACTTGCGTATCTCCCTGCCCAGAAAGCAGTCTCATCTGTATCAGCCCCATTGTTGTCCTCAGCTTTTTGAGAAGAGAAGAAGAGACTCAAATTGTGGCATCACATTTGAGACGTAGAGCCTTTGATGTTCTCATTTGCCAGCTAGCTAGAAGCCATTGGCCCCTGACAGAGCTGGTGTGTGTGTGTGTGTGTTTCAGGGTGTGTCGGAGTTTGTGTGTGTGTCTCGGTGTGCGCGCGAGTGTGAACTGTGAACAGAACAGAAGACGCCCACGTTCATCCCTCATAACGTACAGACAAGGGACTCGGCTGTGCTGATTGAGTCCGAACGCACGCTGTGTCTCTGACTCTCAGAGAACATGGCGGTGTTCTTCTCTTTTGAAGAGATGCTGGTTCATGATGAAACTCATCCCTTGGATCATTAACTCAGAAGATGTGGTCTGATATCCTGTAGATATGTACCATGTTTGTATTAGTTGTTAGTTGTGTTAGTTATGTGTTAGTTAGTTGTTATAGGGCCAGATGGATAGGACGTCATAGAAGAGGACTGTTTTTCTGCATCTATTAGAGGTAGGGAACTAAGACTGAAAGAGATGATCTCTCCATGGAACGGAGACCCCCTGTGTTCAGGTTATATGCAACGTAAAGGTAGCCATGTTCATATAACACCCCCTTATGTTTTAGGTAACAAATAATAGGCTGTAAGGTCAGCTGTTTTCCCAGCTGCAGTTGTGATACAGACGTTGTTATCGTGTCATATCAGTCTACAAGTCACAGTACAGCAGCAACAGTCCAAACGGATTATTCAGTTAATGATTGATATGTTATGTTTAAACAGCATATGACATTACTTTTAAAGGTGCAGTATGCAGAAATAGCTCCGTCATTTCCTGGTTGCTAAAATTCGAATAGTTTGCCTAATTTCAATTTGTGACAAAACGAGCAATGCATAGTGTAGAGAATCATTTTATCATCTAAACCGCTGTGAAATATCTTTTCAATAACTACAAATATTGTATTTTCAGCTGTTTGAAGCCGGTGTACAAAACTGACAGTAAAAGACGCACAATAAATAAACTTACGAACAGGAAGCATAGAAATAGTGCATATAGAACAGATCTACCACTTCTTAGACTTGCTTTCAATGACAATGACAGATCTATAACTCACATTCCTTTGTGAATTTGGTCGGAGTTGCCCAAAAAGTTACATATTGCAGCTTTTATTAGGGAAATACTTGTTTTTGTTTCCAAACGGGTTATGGGGAGGTTCTACTTGAGGGTAACAGAACCAGTAGATGGAGCTCTAGAGCTACTGGTGACAGATAAATACAGCTAACCATTCAGCGCCATTTAACTCTCCAACCATGTCTGCAATTAAACTGCTAATGATTAGCAGTACTTTGGCTGACATCGCCCATATAAATGGCACATTTGGTGTCGAATAGCTTCTTCTATTCCTAATTGATGAGAGTATGAATTGTGTTAGGTCCTTCAGATTGTAGAGGGCCAGGGCCACAGCTCCCGGTACACAACACCAATCTGCTCCCGCTGAGATCTTTCTGAATTCAGCCTGGCTCCTGTCTTTATAGGAAAATAGGAAAATGAGGCCATTGGAAGTTTTTTTCTGTGTTTGATCCTGTTTTTCCTCGGTTCTTGTAAAGGCTGAATCATGGTGGCTTGTATAGCCTGTAGTCAGAGCCGGTCTCATGTGTTAGAAGCAGAGGCGTGTTGCTGTAGTGTACGTTGTAGTAAAAAGGGGGGTGCGGGGGTCTCAGAGAACAGCCTCTCTATAATGTCTTCTTCTCTCTTTCTCCTGCAGGTCCATGCATCTGTCTGAGGATAGAGGGAGTGGGAGTCTGTAAATGTAAGTGTCTTGATTTTCTGAATGAATATAATACAAAGTACTATGAATACGTATAATAGTAATGTAACATATTGTTTTAAAATAACACAATACACAAACAATAGTAATGATCATCTTAATAACAGTTAATGATCTGGGAAAGGTGAGTAACTTTCCTGCTCGGAAACTTTACAGTAACCATCGCAAAAGTCCAGCAAAAGAAGTGTAAGGATCTGAGGCAGTTAGCTATTTCCAACGCTTAGTAGCTGTGCATGATCGAGTCACTTCAAGTAACTGACGGATCTAACCCAGCCTAGAGGCCTTTTGGATGGAACGACATGTATCCTGACCATCCACCCTTGTCAGTTCTGACAGGCCGTCAAGCATGTCTTTATCCATATCAATGTTTCTGCTCCTGTACAGTACACAGAGAACATCCCATCTGCTCACCCACCCGGTGACTGATGACCCCTCTGGTGTGATTTGCTTGACACACACGCACACACTCACCCACCCACTCACACACACTCACACCCCCTGCAGGATGAGTAGTGAATGCAGCTACTAGTACTCTGCCCACGCCTGTCTCACCCTCCACTCCTCCATCCACTCATCCCTCATTCCCTCCCTCCCTCCCCCACTCCCTCCAATGTTCTCTCTTCTCCTCTCTTCTCTCTTTGGTGTGTCTGACGGCGCTCCACGCTGCCCCATGCTGATTTCCCACAATCCCCCTGTCAGCAGTGGGCCGCTCAGCACTCGCTACCCATGAGCACTCTCTTCTCTACTGGCCCATCTTTTCTTAGGAGAGGCAGCGTGGGGGCAGCGTGTTGTGTATTGTACAGTAATGCACAATGTCAGGCCCCCTGAGAACAGAGAAAGGCGTAGGGTAAGGGTGTTTGTGTGGATTGGGGGGGTTCAGGGAGACTCTAACCCTACATTGAGAGGATTAAGAGTTAGCCAACGCAGAGAGGTTAGCTGGGTAATGTGTGTTGAGTCTCTATCACGGCAGATACATATCTATCGCTTGACACTGATCCAGCCTATGCTCTGAGGACCCATTGACCATAGTTAGTGTTTAGTTTATTAAAACATCCAAAGGTCTAGGACCTGTTCAAGAAATATGGATCTATAAGAAGGTTCTGTTTGTTTCGTTTGGTGCATGTTTCGTAACTGAGACCTGGCATTTTAGGATATCGAGAAACTGCGCATCTGCGATTTCACAAAATGGCGGATGATGTTGGGATGAGCACAGAAGGTATGTGTGTGAAGCTGAAGTAGGACTGTGTTTCGCAAAATGTCCGTATTTTAATGAACACAGTAGAATTACTTCAAATAGTTCTTATTTTTCTGTTGAGCAGCCTAATCCATAGTTATCTTGTTACATGTCTTTAGTTTGTCCAATTTATTTTGGGGATTATTTTGAAATTTTGTGTCAACTATCGTGACAGGTAGATTTTCAGGGCAATTTTCAAAGCTCCCTAAAATCACAATTGCCAGAAGAACAACTAAGAGTGTCAACTATTACTCATATAAATAATTGTTTTAAATTCCATTTGTTTACGTGTAGAATTTGGCGGCCATTGCTTCCCGTTTTCTCAAGTCAATTGAATATCAGTGTTTGACATTTTTGACATTAAATAGTAGACATAATTCATTATAATAGTTTAGAAGTCTCTAAGGCTTAAGAATGAGGGAATTTTACACTTTGGTAATTATTTACGGGTCTTGAACGAAGCTAATTTACAGTGTGGGCTGAGTTATTATACAGAAGTATAGCTTTTAAGTCCATGTCCTTGACCACATTGAAAATGAGCAGGGAGACGGCCCCACTAAAAGACCAAAGGCCATTTCACCCGCACATTGTTAAATTCTCACTTAATTACCATCCACATTACTTTGTATGAGAAGAACAGGAAATTTATAGCAATACTGTGCTCTTAAAAAAAAGACTACGAAAAGCAATTAATGTTGAAGTCCTCTTCAATGGCTTTTGTTATCGTTCCTATTTAAGAAACTGCAAAGAGGTGGACTTAAAAAGGAAAATACTGTTAACAGTCATATTAATTGCGAATTGATTATTCCGAATCGTAAGCAGACGTGAAGGTTCAGTAGTTTACAATGAATTTGTTTAATTAAAAGGGATTTGTGTGATTGAAATGACTTATACATACCTTGTTAATGGGTTATCAAAATGAACAGGCCTCTATGGTTGAATAGTGCATTGGAACTATTTCCCAAGTTCATGAGTTGTGGAGACTTAAAATGGTGCCCTCTGGACTCACTAAAATTTTATATTTTAAGAATTTTACATTTCGAGGTAGACATATACATAATGAGCCAGTTGACATTTAATTACATTATATTTAACTATAGCGTTCTATAATAAAAATGATTGACAAGCGTATGTTTTTCAGTCATTACAATGGTATGTCATGTGAAATATAGAGTAAATACAAGCCTAACTGTAACAACCTGGCAAAGAACTAGCCACAATAGTATCACTGACCATCATCCACTAACCAGTAAGTTTACTGGTGCACTTAATCGTCGCAAAAAAAAAAAAATAACTCTAAACATCAGCAGTGCCCAAAAAACTATTCTTTGTGACAATCCACTTGAGTGTCCGATAATGTCTTCTCTCCTCACCGCACGAGCGATACTTTTGCAGTCTTTTGTGCAGGCCAGAGGCTCTGCCTGCCTGTCGTCTAATGCCTCTGTATGCCTGTACTCCTTCTCTATCCCCCTTCAACGGCCTGTCTGGGCTAGAGAGATAAGGGCAAAGTTGTATTCTCAGAGAGGTAATACACCTGCAATCTGCAGCGGTGGGGCTTGGTGATGCTATCATTAAGGGAATATTTACCTCTCGCCGTGAAATGGAAGCCGGTCGCGCAGTGTGTGGCGAGGGTAGGTGAGAGAGGGCCGTAGAGGCGACACGGTGGAGAGAGATTGACGCAGAGGCTGACGCACGCACAAACGCATGCACGCACACACACACACACACACACACACACTGAATTGCCCTGAATGGCTGCTCTTAACATCGCAAATGTAAATATGAAAGCTATTTCAGAATAGTTTCAAAGAAATAGCACTTGTGCGGTTTCAGTCTTTTCAGTACCACAGATGAGACGTAGTGTAGTAAAAGTCGGGTGGAACTCTCTCTGCATCCACTATGAACTGATTACAGACTGTTTGACATGTATTGATGTGAGGCAGGATGTCTTCATCAAGAACTAGAGCAAAGTCCTTTCAGTTCTACAAGCTCTGGCACTGTAGTTTCACCGCAGTCAGATGAAGACCTCATACTGTTCTGCTTCGGTATCCCAAGGGCCCGAAACTCGGCTATTCCTTTTCAAGCCACTGTCAGACATAGAGCGGATAGCAAAGGCTGTATCCCTGTAAGCCAATTACTGTGCTGACACCAGCGCTGTCCCCCAGCAGGACATAACATGGGGTGGTGGTACAGTATATATATATATTGCCTCCCTGGTATAGATTGTGTCCAATACCACTACTGCTAATACAGTAGGATGTTGTTAAGTCATCAAAACTGCTGCTCATCAGGACTGGTGCTGATGATGCCATTAGTTTTCTGTTCTTATCAAAGACCTGACAGGAAATCAACCTTCCAAAATGGCAGTCATGCTGAATTAGATGCGAACATGGAACATGTGAGAGCAATTGCATGAATTTGGATGGTCTAACCCAAGGGTATTCAAATCTTACCCTACGAGGTCCAGAGCCCGCTGGTTTTCTGTTCTACCTGATAATTAACTGCACCCACCTGGTGTCCCAGGTCTAAATCAGTCCCTGATTAGAGAGGAAGAATACCGCTGCTTTCGATGAAAAGGAAAGGCCGTAGGATCACTTTTAGGAGGACTGGTAACAAGCTGGGGGCAAGCGACTCAGTGGGGAAGTCAGAACTACTTCTCACAAGTCACTCTGTGGAGGAATACGTTGTTTGTGTTGGGGTGTGATTGTGTCAAGCAGCCATTTTGTTTGTGGCGCCACAACAGCATCCAAGTCACCAAATCAATCTCTAGGAAAATGCAGTGGCACAATAGCGATTTTGTGGCGTCAGACGTTTGTTTTGAAGGTTGTTTATAACTGTCAAAACCGCCGACACATCACTTTGAGAGGCTGAGGCGCTAAATGGATTTTGGCTGTTTTTGTTTACAGATGTGCCGATTTAAAATTAATGAAAACAAACAAACACTTAGTGCTGCTTTGCAGCCTCTTCATAGAAAAGATATTCCCCCATAACTCTAATATATCTCACACCCAATGTGAGACTAAAGCTACTGTATAATGTATTCCAGGTGATTTCTTCTTTGTCTTGTGTACTTAAGCCGTTTGTCGCTGTGTATTTAGCTCAAACAGTAAATGGAAATTATAATATGATTCCTCCTTCACTGTAGAGTTAAATGCCATGTGTTGTGTTCCTCTTACTAAACAACCACATAGGCCTACATCACAACATCAAGGCAGCTAGCTGTATACATTGCCCCAACTGTAAATTAATTGGACTTGTTTAACAGGTAGACCTTGAGGTGAGGGAAGCTTGATTAAAAACCCGGATAATGTGACTCTGGAAGTAGAAACTCATTTGACCCTTTGACTTGGCTGACTTGGCTCAGACAGGAAACGGCCCTCAACCTTCAGTTAACGTGTAGGAATTAGGCTCAGTCAACTCCACATCGAGACCCCATCTCAATGCTAATTGAGGTGCTCTGGGGGGTTGGTGGAGACTATAAAGCTTCGTAATGAGTCTGTGGTCTGTCATTCTTTTTACTGTTCCAGAATCAGTTTTTGATTGAACAACTTGGAGAAAGAAAAGGTTTGAAATGAAATGTGTAGCCTAAAAGCATTCAGAAATCCCAATCGGAATTTGTTTGATTAGTCATTTTGCTCCATAAAGGTCTAATTATTACAGCTGTAATCTTTAATCATCTTTTCATTCTGATATCATGTAGTCATTACTAGAGCAGCAAGTAAAGTATTTCCCCCAATAGTTAAGGCTAATTATTTTGGAAATGCTCAAAGCAGGAAATAAGTTTGAAGTGTTATGATATTAATCTACCTTGGTTCTATTTAAAATGAGCTCACTCTGTTGTTCTCAAAGTAAAGAATCATCTTCTTTGGACTGTCTTTTCAAGTTTTAATTTGAGAATATTTTAGCTCTCTAAGGCAATCAGCACCATTCTGAACATAATCTGTTTTCAATAATTACATGCTGCACTTACACTGCGTCAGGCCGGCATGACAGTGTGCAATTAAACCTACGTGTTGCCCCGGTGGACGGATGCATCGGGCTGATTCAGGGAATTAAGGCCATCACCTCGTTTTTAAAACATCTGGCACAATGAGGGAGGGGGGCTGGAAAGAATGAGAGGGAGAGATGAAGACTGGAAAGAGAGGGGAAAGAACGGGGAGAGAAGGAGAGCGAGACAGAGTAAGGGAAAGAGAGAGGTTTGGGTTTTTGGTCAAGTTTCATCCACTCTCCTGAGGAGGATCATCAGCTCTAGTCGAATTCCCTCCATTACTAATGTGTTTACAGAACATATATACGGGAGCTGCACACACAGGAACTGTGTTCTCAATCATTTGCCCCGGATAAGCAAATGATGCAATTTCAGCGCAACGCAGAATTGTTTAATCTGGCTCTGTGGAGCGCTAGCCCTGTCTATCCCCGTTTGCTTTCCCTTGTCTTTAAATAGGGTCAGCCTTGACTGGCTTCTAGACAGGACTGTCATGCCTTCTGAGAGCAAGACTGTATGCTGTACTCTCCCCACCAGAAAAATTAAATGGCCTCCATTGTGTCTTGTAGATATAAACAGACACAGTCAGACATCAGCTGTGCAAATAGATGGCATATGGGTATGGTTCACCACTGTATACATCACGTCACCTTACAGTACATTAGGGACTTAGTTGGAAAAGTTTGAGGGATGAATTTAAAGAAGGAGGGATGAGGGAAAGTATCTGAGTGTTTCTGAATGATCGGCGCTGGGAGAGAGGGAAAGAGGGATGCCGAGGCTGACAAAGTTACGGAAGGAGGAGGAAGGAGAAGGGTGCTGACAGCCTCGTATGACGGAAGGTCTGGGTTGATCCCAGCTCTGTTTCTGTGCTAAGAAGCTGCCGAACATGTACCTCTGACCTCGACGGCAATTTGTCATATTGGCCCTGACAAGCTGTAAAAAAAAATGCCGGATGATGGGTGTTATCTGACAACCTAGCATTTCGCTTCCCCAAAGTCTCTTGCATCACGTTGAATGATGAAACTTTGCCAAAAGATCTGTTGTTTGCAGTAATCTGACACTCACTCTTACTTTTTGTCAATCTAGTCATGTTAATTTAGGCCTTCCTATCTTTGTGTCATAATAATCAATTGAATATATGTTAAGGTAAAAATAGATCCAAGATGATTTACTATGATAGTTGTAGACTACAGGCCCCAATGTTACATTTTAGTTGTATCTATGCCAATCATGTTTCAATTAACTCTTTTAATGTTACATCTATGAACTGCAATGCGGAAATAGACAATATGAACATGGCAGCATACAGAGGCCCTGTTCAACTGCTCCAGCACCTATCAAACCACTGATTTAGAACCTTTCAGAATATTCCACTCCAATTTTAACCTTATAAAATCCCACTTGACATAAATAGCGAACGTCGTTCCGTGTGCTCAGAAGAGCGTGTAGCTAACCAGAGATGCAACCGAGAGGTTTATAACGACGCCGTGACATTTGGGGGAAATGACAGGAACCTAATAAAACAAATGGCCGAGCCGGTGACAATCTGGTAATAAGATTGTTTTACCTCACTGCATCAGTGCTTTTGGTACTGTCAGAGTAAATCAGGGGCTGTGTCCCAAATGGCAACCTATTCCCTACATAGCGCACACATTTTTTCAAGAGCACGATGAGTTACACTATGTGCCGTGGGCCAGGTTTCCCTATAGCGATGGAACTTAGGCTTACGAGTGTTTTTAACGATGCATCGTTCCTACAACAGCTGAAAATGTAACATGCGTTTCCCAAAACACCACGCAGAGAGAATGTTTGCTAAGTGCCTCGTTGGAGCATCTGTCGATACTGATATGATCGAAAGAAAGGGAGCTTTCTCCTTTCAGCTTTCTCCTTTCAAGTCGTACCTTAGCGTTAGAATTACTTCACAATACTGACGACGGATCAGCTACTAGAGAAATATTACCACCTACGGTCATTGAGGCAGATTATTATAATGCTTACCCTATAATAATGCACTGTATCACCATTTGTGTGCGTTAGACTACACATCATGAAATATATTGAGACAAATTGCAGAATGAACCTACAAATAGCAAAATAGAACTCAATTGATTGGAAATGAAATGTGTTTCAATAGGATTGAAATAGGCCTATAGCCAACTGTTTATATTGTAATGCAGTCATCTCTGTTTGTGTTTGAAGCAGCTTTTAATGCATCACTTGTTTTCATCAATTGCAAAGACAGCTTTGTATTTATAGTCAACTTTGTTCTGAAGTTGTCAGCGGAGAGACAGGTAAACCATGTGATTCTATGTTCATCAGAGATCTTCTATGAATATAATGACGCAGGAGGGCAAAAAAGCATCGGACGCACTTCCCTGTTCTACGAGCAGTCTGAGGTAGGCGTTAGATTACAAGCATTTTCAAGTGCAACGTTAATAACGATGGTTTTGGAAAACGTCTCGGAGATTTAACGATGCTCCTGCAAAGGTTCTAATGATGACATTAGCCTTAAGATGCTTTTGGGAAACTGGGCCCAGGTTAAAAGGAGAGCACTATAAAGGGAACAGGGTGCCATTTGGGACTTATATTGTACATAGTAAATCAGGTCGTGTCCCAAATGGTATCCTATTCCCTACATAGTGCACTACTTTTGTCAAGTGCCCTATGGGGTGGGGGACTGAGAGAGAGAGACCCTGGCCTCATTGCTGATTCAGTGTACAAGTCACACCAAAGGACAAGGTCATTGGCCAGGCCCAGTGATTTAGGCTTAATTTAGTGCTAATAGCAGAATGTGAAATGTCCCTTTAACTCCCCAGACATGATATAAAAATCCAATCCAAAACCTTGCTTTAGCAGAGAAGCAGAAGGAAACTAAATGAAAGGAGGAAAGGTATCTGAGTTGATGGGG
Organism: Hucho hucho; assembly: GCA_003317085.1. Classification (NCBI taxonomy): domain Eukaryota; kingdom Metazoa; phylum Chordata; class Actinopteri; order Salmoniformes; family Salmonidae; genus Hucho; species Hucho hucho. The sequence continues at coordinate 92,574 of QNTS01007036.1, forward strand.
AATCATGGATTTTGAATTGTATGTTTTAGTATGTTTTCCTTTCAAGTGTAATGCAAGAATGCAATATCATTGTGAAGTACGAAGGAACCGCGTAATCATTTAAAAGTAATTTTCTTTGTTGGTTGTTTTACGAGTTTGATTTCTATTTACTTTGAGAAGATAAGTCATGTTTCTAGATATAGAAATAAGTTATAATGTAATGTGTTGCGGTTCTGTTTTCGTTTTTGGAAAACAAAGGAAATTATATTGTAGTTCTACCTCGGGGTATGAAATGGGGTACAAATTGAATGTTGTATATTAAAAGAAAGTCATCTATTTGATGGAAATGTATAGTTTGATTACAAGAATCTTTATTCTCGTTACTTAATTGTCTCATTTATTGAGAAGATATTTTTTTTGAAGTATGCACGTTTTTAAATTGTTTCGATAAACAGTAGCCTACATGTTTACTCCTGCGTGGTCCTCTGCTAAATTAAAATCAACTACATTGTTATTGATTTTATTGTATTTTAGTTCACTCAATTTCACATTTACCATATTGGTCCTTTTTTCAACTGTGAGCAGAGTATCTAAGATTTATAGAATAATGCTTTTAAGATGGAGTGAGACGGTTTGAAGGGTCAACCAGGGTAAGGGATCGGGAGCCGATTAAACTGCTGTAGGCCAAGGCCAAAGTGACGGGCTAGGGAAGCGAGTGAAGAGGGGGACCGACACAAATCCATAATCGAAAATCAATATGTGAGGGAAAGCTTTGGCTAAGCGGGTAAAAGGATGTTCAATTGAGACTACAGAGAGCACTATTGTCCTGGACTGACCTGTTGGTTGATGTCATAAGTTACATACACCTTTTTAAGGCAGAATTTAACGACCTTGTCCTATCAATCATAGTTCTATAGTCTCAGTAGATATAGATGTTTATGCAATATATATATTGTTTTTTTATATATATATACTGAATATATAATTGTACAATTTTAGTGTTCATGCTTAACATGTTTCAGAAAGAGGAACAGTTGATATTCTGTTTTTGCCAGGTCCTTATATACTGTACACCTGAAACTCAATTATATATTTTTTTAAACAATAGATTATTCAGTTTTTATTGTTTATTTACATATATAGTTTGAGTTCCAGGTGTATAAACAAACCTCTATAAAACATGTTAAGCATCTCATTTAAATACATGACAGTTTGGCAGGAGGTTCCTTCAAAACTCAACACTTTCATCTGGTTGTGTATAGTTTTAGGACAACACTGTGGGAGTAACAGAAAGAGAGGTAGACAGATGGATAAATAAGTTAACAAATAAGCAACTATCCTCTCAGCTACAGTAAAAATGAGATTTTATGGGCAACCACGAGCCCATGTATGCCATCAAATGAGCTTTTTGTTTGTGTTGTCAGGTGCAGCTCCGAGGGGACGCTTAACTTTGTCAATTAGTGCGCTAGCGATTTTTTAATTTTGTCTTCCCTACCTCAAATGTTGACCACGAGGGAAATGTAGAGGTTTAAAGAGTGTAACCAGCACGTTAATGTGCAAACTTAATTAAGGCAACTGTAGAAACCCATTATAGGTACCTTGGAATTAGCCAGTCAATCTCCAGCATCTAAATTGAATTTCTTAGCTTCGCAATGGTACCCAATGAGTCCCGTCTAGAGAGCCAACGGTGACCTCCTGGGTTCAATTTGGGATGTGGTGAACACACATAAAAATGTACGGTTATATTAGCTACGATAGAGAAGTCAATTAAGAAACTGCTTCGGCAATCCAATTATACGTCTTTAGACAATTCCTCCTTCCTTTTTTCCATAATGAAGAAAGTAAAAACACATGGGGGTTTTAAATGGGCTTTTATTTTTCTTCTCCCTTCATTTTACTGTCTTAAAGAGAAGGAGAAGACGTGTTATTGACTTTCAATTTAAATTAAAAGACTTCCTTAAATTCGATGTCAAGGAATCTGGTCTGAGGAAAGCTAGAAGCTAGGGCCTAACCATTTGCTATTAGATTAAGTCCAATAATGAACAAAGTAATGGACACCTTGTTGAATCGCATTGTTCTCATTTATCGCCATGGTCACCGGAGACAAACACTCTTTGGTCGGTGTTCCCTGAAGAACTCTGAACCCTCAATTCAATTTCCAACAGTATTATGCAAAGTCCACTGGATAGAGATGTGTATGGAGACAACCAGACAATATCTCCAATCTCCCAACCTTTCTGCACAGTTAGCCCACCATCACCTGGTCAACGTTATTACCATCGATCACAGCCTAAACCAACTTCATTAGGGGAGCCTGTCAAGAATCATTTTAATTTCAACGGCCAGGTAATTCAGTTTTACAGTCAAAGGCATGGCGCCGGCGTGTCTGTTGTGTTGAAGAGCGCTCATTCTCTAATGGAATTAATGGGCCGTGATATTTATGTTGAGCTGCACATAGACAATGAAGTTGTAACAAAGGTGTGGTGCCGTATGCGCTGTCGCATTATTCAACACAAACTAGTTTGTGTCTGGGCAAGCATGATAGAGACAAGAGTAATTGAAATGCATAGGCCTGTTCCCTCGCTCTCCCTACACAAAGTGGGATGGGCATTGTTAAGTTTGTTCGATACGGCTAATATAGTTGTTTGGATGAATCCGTCTTGGAGATACCATGAAATCTCCATAGATTCCATCCGATTTCTTAACAAGCTGATCGTTTTTGTTCTCTTTGAAGTTGACTTTTTTGTTGTCATACATTGGCCATACTTTTGACATTCTAAGATCTCTCATGAAAAATCATACTTGTATATGTGCAAGAGTAGTAGTGTTTTCACGATAAAAATATAATTGACTGTAGAATTGAATTGGAACAATTGACTGCATAGAAGTCAAGAGTGTCTCTTGCCAGAAATAGCTCAAAGAGAATGGTGTGAATATAAATGTGCTTTGACAATGTAGTGTCAAAACTGTTAACATTGTTTTCCCCCATTTTGAAAATGAGAAAAAAAATGGTGGGGATGACTGAAATACTACTAGTTACATGATTGGTTGCTGATTGACTGTATGCCATATTTCTGACTGGTTAGAATGCCAACCAATCACTGCTTCATATTATTTGAAAACGCTATTCTATTTGTCCTTCTCTCAAATCCCCTCCACCCTCCTCAACACTTCTGCTCCCACTCGGGTAGAAACACATCAACCAATGGAACGCTTCCAAATTTTACCACCAATCCCCCCCCCCCCCTTCTTTCCATCTCAATCTTAGAAATTGTTCCCCCAATCTAAATTCATGTTTAATTTTATTTGTTTGACTTTCCGCAAATGATCCAGCCTGTTCCTCAGAACATCAACATTACATCATAATGACCGATGCATAAACAAGCAGCTTGCCATGACAACCTATCACTCATATCATGGTGACTCAGTGCTAGATAGCTCTAGAGCAATCCTTTAATATGAATGAACTCGATGTCAAATGAGAACTACCCATCTGTTTTGCTGTGAGACTAGGCCATTATCCCATCAGGCGGTGTTATTGCACAGAGCTCCTAGTGCCATACTTACGTCCTGTGCATGTGACATACATTTGACATATATTCCAGCCCATGCAGCTATCTGCTGGGGCGGACGGCTTCCTTCTGCATAGTCAGGGAACATGGATGAGAGGGAATAATTGTCTTCCGAAAGGCTTTCCATAAAAATAAAAATAAACTTCTGAATAATCCCTGTCTTTTTCCATATTTAGGGTAGCAGAGAGGAATATATGCCAGGGAGTCAAGAGGCCTGCCGTTGTGCGTGAATGTGTTGAGATGGGAGAGTAGGAGCTAAACCCTCCCTTGTAAAACCCAACCAGGCTTCACCCACCCCATTTAAAATCCTATACACGCCTCAGGTGAAATGGTGTCAGAAAGATCTCTGCTCCAACCAGAAATCCCTAAAACCGAATCCCAAAAGATCAGTGTGGAGAACCTTTTCTGGCCAGCTTACTGTCATGGCCGTCATTGGGGGTGTCTCCTTTTTCACTCACCGTGCAGCGTGAAAATATAACCGCTGCTATGTCAAAATGTGTAAACATAGATGTTGTCACATCAATAGCTCCCGAAACCCCCTTGTGCATATTACCTTCTCCGTCTGTGAGACAAAAATAGGATATGTGCATGCCATGGCCACTGCAGTAGTCAGTATTCGCAGCTGAAGGAAGGATGGAAATGCTCCTTTCCCCTTTCCAAAGCTTTTATCCCTCCATCTTCATCCCTCCATCCACACCCAGTCATTATAGTTTTATGCTGGACAATCAAATGAGATCCCTCCAACTAAACAAGGGAAGAGCAAAGGTTCCAATCAATACCATTGTCTTTCATATGGAGATGTGTCACAGCAGGATGCTATAGGTAGAAATACCCAGCCATCCCTCCATTGGATTCCCTGCCAGAGCAGAGCACGGTGATGACTGTGGGGATTTGTACAACACAGCTCTTTAACATTGTGTGTGTATTAAATAAAACAATTAAAAGTGAAGATTAAGTGCAGTCAATTAAATTATATAGTGATAGGGTTAACCTTATTGTTGGGAATGTACAAAAATATTGCTTGGTACATATTGCAAAAATATTGGTGCATACTGCAAGATTACGGCTTACTATTGACTGTTTCATTCTAATAAGTAGATACATATGCAGTTGTTTACAGCATTGCAGTAGCATTGCTAAGCCCAGTGGTCTGATTATGATTGTAAAAAGACAAATTCCACAACAACCCGTAGGAAATGGAAAATGAGAGCACTGGAAAAAATACCAAAAAATGCTGGCAAAGTCAAACATTATGGTAACATTTTTTTGGTGCTGTATTTGCACAATCACACTTTTGCAAGTCGTGCTATTCTGTTAATCTCCTTTAGCTGTTTTCCCTCTCAGTCCGTCGGAACACGGTTCTAAAAGAATCCCTATTAGATAATAAAGATGCTGCCGTGTATTCACTTCTCCTGTCGCATTTTTCCACACAGAGCCTCTCTTCTTTTGTTAATATTTTTTTTTTAAGACAAGAGAGAAGAAGAGAAAAAAAAACAAGGACAACTCTTCCCACCACAAGGAGAGGAGGAGAGAGAGAGAGGAGGCTAAGGAGGAGATTGGGTGATGAATTTAATTCTGCAAGTTCAGAGAGATTTCTTAGTTTGACATGCTCGGCGGGGGGCCTTTGAGAGCTTGGCAATGTCTCCAGCCCTGCAAGCTTTGAAAATCTCTCTCCGGCAGCCCTAGCCTGGTATCAAAAGCCAAGGATAATGCTCCCTTCGAGGTAAAGCATCCTGGTGAATAGAACCTCCTAGCCTCCATTTTATTTATTCATTTGCGTTATATCAGAAAGCAGGGGAGATAATGCATGAAAGGCCCGGGAGAGAGGAGACTGGGGGTGATTGGAAGAACGAACAAACAGGGTATATTTTGTTGTTGTTCCTCGTTCATTTCTGTATTCAGGAAGCAGTGTTTGTTTCCTAACAAGTCTTTTGGTACCTATGCTTACGATCTACTACTCCGAAGTAAAACCCTTCTCTGTTGTTTGATCTCTATGATCATTGAAGTAGGCAGCCACATTGTACAGATCTACATTGACCCTCCTTCTCACTCTGTGGGGCACCGTAGACGTTGTTTCTTTTGTCGTATTCTCCAGGTAACTAATTACCTGCCTACACATGATGTAAGCCCATCGTAATATCCCAAGGTAAAATTTGGGGAGGACATTTTTAGAGAATATACTGTACTGTGTGCAAATGCTTGCACACCTACACATGTGGATAAAAACCGGTGCGCGCACACACATACACGTGTGGATAAAAACTCCCGCATGCATGCACACACACACACACACGGAAGCTCAGTCAATATCAGTTCAACTGAAGCTACCCAATGCAAAGTCAATGCACCAGTAATGTGATGGATAGCCTATGCTGCCTTGGACACCAGGTATTGACGCAATGCTATCTGTACACCTGCACAATAAACACACCTCCCATCTGAATATGTGAATGATATCCATTCATCCCAAATAGATATGGACTTTTTAGACCCTATTAACATCTCTTTTGAAATGATTGAGGGTGCTGCCATTTTTCAGTTTATTCTTATTTAGCAAGTCTAAAAAAGGTGAAAAGATTCAACAAAATCAATGGTTGCTATGAAACAACAGATAATAGAAATGTGCTTGTTTAAAGTGTTTATGTTTTAGAGATGTTGGTATACTTGATTTAATATTCACTTCTGTTGAATCATAGCTACCGTATTACATGTAAAAGGGATCTTCTGTTGAATCATAGCTACCGTATTATATGTAAAAGGGATCTTCTGTTGAATCATAGCTACCGTATTATGTGTAAAAGGGATCTTCTGTTGAATCATAGCTACCATTTTACATGTAAAAGGGATCTTCTGTTGAATCATAG
>QNTS01007037.1:14547-25578 GCA_003317085.1 Hucho hucho
CAAAAATCACTGAAACTGGAGACACTTATCTCCCTCACTAGCTTTAAGCACCAGCTGTCAGAGCAGCTCTCAGGTCTCTGCACCTGTACATAGCCCATCTGCAAATAACCCAACCAACTACCTCATCCCCTACTGTATTTATTTATCTTGCTCCTTTGCACCCCAGTATTTCTACTTTGCACATTCATCTACTGCACATCTACCATTCCAGTGTTTAATTGCTATATTGTAATTACCTCGCCACCATGGCCTATTTATTGCCTTACCTTCCTTATCTTACCTCATTTGCACACATTGTATATAGATTTGTTTTTCTATTCTATTATTGACTGTATGTTTGTTTACTCCATGTGTAACTCTGTGTTGTTGTATGTGTTGAACTGCTTTGCTTTATCTTGGCCAGGTCGCAGTTGTAAATGAGAACTTGTTCTCAACTTGCCTACCTGGTTAAATAAAGGTGAAATAAAATAAAATCAATAAATAAAAAGAGAGAGAGAGATAGGCCCTCATATCACATACACACTGTAAAGAGAGAGAGAGAGAGAGATAGGGAAATCAAGTTGGACATTTCAAAGTGGAAATTACAGACTTCAGAAGCCTTTTTAAACCTTAAATACACTACAAGTTTTACATTTCCTGCACACAGGTACACACACATATAAAAACATGCATACGCCTCTCATATCAAATGCAATCTCCAACAAACCAACATGTACACACACGTATGCACGCACACACACACACACTCACCGAGGATGGAGACCTTGCTCAGGAACTCTTCGTACATCTTCCTCTTCCTCAGTGTGCTACCCTGTAGAGGAGAAAACAAACAGAGTTAGAACATGTAACAGGAGACAGGAAACAGAATATAGAAACAGAAGGCAAAAACAGGTTGATAAGGAGAGGACAGCTCCATAACCAGCTAAAATAACATTTCTTAAACGTGGGCTTTAATGGTGTTCCACTGGGCCCAGTGGTAACAGTACTGTGCAGTAGGTGGGAGGTGTAAAGCACTGTGGTGGATTATAAAGCACTGTGTGTGTGTGTGTGTGTGCTTGGCATATTATTGTGCCCAAACACTCAAAGAGGCGGTGAATGGAGAAATGTCAGCCATTAAGGAAATGATAAGTGTGTGTGTTACATCATACCTCATTGTAGATGTGTAAGATCTCTTCCAGTACTTGAGGCGTGAACAACAGTATCAGACAATATCACACTGGACAGTAGCTGTGACCACCCCACCCAGCCACATAGTAGGGGACTTTCCTTCCATTCTGACTTCACTATGATCAACAGGTGCTTTCTGACAAGTCTAGACCCACTCTGCTACGCTACGCTCCTCTTTACATCTCAGTGGGCAACGAGGGAGATGAGAGAGAGAGAGGAGTAAAAAAATAGATTAAAAGATTGATATAGAGCGAGACGGCGTCACCCCAGTCTGCTCCCAGGCAGCAGCAGCATTACGTTTGCATATGGAAATTATACAGTGACTCGAAGTGTCTGATGAGGCCTGCTGCTGCTGCCTCTAATTTAATATAATTTCAAATTTTCTCTTAAAAGGGGAGAAATGTTCCCAAGCGAGTGATGCATTGAACTCCCAAGAGTAAACAGCTTGATTAAAGGAATTCTCTGGCTCTCGCCATCCACTCCCTCCTGGATGTGTGTGTGTCTGTGTGTGTGTAAGAGAGAGAGAGAGAGAGAGAGAGAAAGCGAGTGAGTGTGTGTATTTGTGTGTGTGTGTGTGAGAGAGAGAGACAGAGGGAAAGTGTATGCGTGTGTGCATGTGTGTAAAATACAGTCTGTTTTTAGTTCTGCCGCCTTTTACATTTTTCTGCCACCCAGACAGCCAGACAGCTTGCTTCATGACTAACATGTTTAAAGTTTTGACTGAAAACCTATTAGGAAAATCAAACCAACGTCTCAGTACTGAGAAATAGATGGTGAAAGACGGAGCGTTCTCCACTCACCGGCAGACCACACTGATGCACCAGACCATAGAATCAGGAATTAGAACACGAAACCCTGTTGTAGGAACGTTCTGCCAATGTTCTCCCAACGTTCTACCAGGGCCCTGAAGAGCAGCAGACACCCCTGGAGGGCTTAAGAGCTTAGCTTGCTTACATTTCCCTGCATGTTGGCTGACTCATGGGGCTGGGAGGGTGAGGGCTGGTCTGGAACAGGTTCATGTCATCAACTCTGGTCCGAACATGGACACATGGATGGAGTCAAGGGAATGTCTTTCTGGATGGAGTCAAGGGAATGAATGTCTTTCTGGATGGAGTCAAGGGAATGTCTTTCTGGATGGAGTCAAGGGAATGAATGTCTTTCTGGATGGAGTCAAGGGAATGTCTTTCTGGATGGAGTCAAGGGAATGTCTTTCTGGAGGGAATGTCAGTCAGTTCAGTCAGATGCTGTAGGTTAGCTCCTCTTTCTGTTGACCATGCCTTAGCCATTCTTCACTCTGCATTGAGACACCAGCATTTCACTTTGCCTGTGAATTCCTGCACTTTATCCACCCTCTGTCTTTGGTGGAAGTATCAAAGAGCCTGAGGTGTGGCACATGACCAGGCCAACCCATCAACATGAAACACACAGGCTTCTCTCTCTCTCTGTTTCTCATTCGGGACACACTCTTTCCACTCCATTTCGCCTGGTGGGCAGTGCTATACGTCATGGTGGGAGTGGGTTTCAAAGTGCATGGACTGTCCGATGTGCTTCCACATTCAACCGAGAACCCTTTATTTGAACTGACAACAGTTAGTGGCTGGACCAGTTTTCCCAAAAGTGAACGATGTGTAAAGTCAAGTTTTGCTTGCTAGCCAACCAACTACACCAATGATGATATCAATCCAATCTACTAAATTTAACTGAATGAAATATAGGAAACTGATCATGACCAGATTTAATCTCATTTCATTGCGATTGGTTCCTCAGCATGCAATAATACCTGTATACTGTCAACCACTGAGATGAATTATTTGGGTAGCTGGTTTAATTAAAAACAGTTAACCGGATGGATTTTGGATGTCCTTGGTCTTATTTATTTGTTGGAGGGCCTATACATGAGGCCAACGTTACCATATTATACTGGGCGTATACCCCAGTCTCATTACCTTGCGTGAATGATATCTCTCAACTTCGGATACTAAATTATTTGTTTAGCTTCCTTCTGGTCTGTGGCTGGATTAAATAGTAAACATAACGTGTAGTCAGTGATTCAATTTGTTGACTTTATCTTTGTGGCTCCCAGATGAGACAGTAACATCCATTACTGTAGTTTGGCTTATGCCAGGCATACACTACACGACTTTCTAAATCCTAACATCGCTGAGCCTCTCACAAACAACCATCTTTCCTGTAGTTTTCTGTCTTGCCAACGTAAACGATGTGGCAGGGTACAGGGGACACACACTACAAGATTATTCACTTGGTGGTGAGGATTCTCCATACCACGCTGTCTTTCCAAAACAATGATGTGATACAGTGATGATGTTACTAGATTAGCTGGAACGAGCTGTGGCTCAAAGTAGCCTCGTAAACATTTCAGTCAGGCATTTACGCTTGCCATTAAGAGTTGAAATATTTAGCCAATAACTTACATTTTGCGTTGCATAATATTACTTGTGAACTTCAGAGCTGTAACAATTTCACTTTGGCTTTGGTTTTGTCAAAAAAAAAAACTAAAGGACTAACGCATACCAGTAGTAGGCCTAGTCATCACTCCTGCTCCAGACTCAGTATACACATTCTGGGTGATGAGATACCATACAATTAACAATACTAGTCATTTCATCGGATTTCTATGTGCGATATAGCCTCTTCCGAGTCCCCGACAACAGGATGCTGGAAAGACGTTAAGGCGACACTCCATCTTAATGCCTTTTTTAATATTCTCGTCCAGACCGGGACCTAGGGGATCTACGTTCATTTTACTCCTGCTACGTTAGGTTATGTGCAATACGTCATCATCTCCCTGGCTTCTTCTCTGGACAGCTCTCATTGGCTATTGCAGATCCCCGTTCTCAAAACTTGTCGTTGCACATCTAACACTAGAAGAGCATTGCAGATTTTGTGCCGATAAAATCAAACATGTTTGAAAATATCGGGACGGCTCAAAGACGGGATCAGTAGCCCTCCGATTACGTCTCTGACCCGCTCACATGAAAAGAGGGTCGGTGACGCCCGCGGCCTCTATGGCATCAAATCAGCCTCTAAAGTCCAGTGCGAGCAAGATGGCGCTGTCGAGCAGGATGAACCATCGTTGAGCTGCAAAGTGGAGAGTCGAGAGCTTAGAGGATGTGTCCTGCGAGCAGAGGATGAGTGCAGCGAGTGCACAGGCAGCGGGGGCAAATTAAACCTGAGTTGCAATTGTGACTTTGAGTGAGCAGAACATCATTGCTGCACGCAGAGATTTTGGTTTTGTTCTGTGCTCTCACAAATTCACCACATCCCCACATGGATTTCTCCTCCCACACCAAAAACTCCTGCTCTCGTAACAGCAAGCTTGTACTATAATTTTATTACAGGTGAAAATTCTAGCCAATGAACATGGTTGGCACTAGTGAAAACAGCCACAAAATCAAAATTATTATGGCTAATCCCAGCCTATTTCTACAATGTATCTGCTAACCTTATGCCTAAAATTAACATTAAATGAAGACCAAAAAGTAAATTTTAGATTTCATGCATTTTTATGATACATATTTGACTTTGTGCTTGTGTTATCTAGTGGACACCGGATTTTGACGGTGAAAGGTGATGGTGAAGTAGGGGTGATGGCTGACAATAAAAAGGTAAAAACTCTATAGTTCTTCAGTAGAGAACTTAACCAACCAACTAATCAACTATGATTTCAATGTTGAAATTGAAGTACGTAGCTACAGTGAATTCACTGTTTTTGTTACGTTATAGCCTTATTCTAAAATGGATAAAGTTAAATATTTTTTCTCATCAATCTACACACAATACCCCATAATGACAAAGTGAAAACAGTTTTTTATTAATTTTTGCAAATGTATAAAAAAGAAAACTGAAATACCTTACATACAGTAGTTATTTTATCTTCTGTTTTAAAGCAGGCAATTGATTAGGCAAGCTAGGTTACCATCAGCTAGCAGCTGCTAGGAAGTTAACTAGCTAGCTAGCGAGTTAGTAGCTAATGTTTAACCACATATAAAAGTTACCAGTATCTTTGGTTTAACCATGAGCATTGTAGCTAGCTAGCCAAGTTAACGAGGGGTTAGTATGGATTAGTACAGATTACTTTTACACATATAGTAGGCACACTTGATCTCACGCACCCAACTAGAAAAGGAGAGTCAGGCTAATGAAGTTGAATGACAGTGATGCGTCCCAGTGTGATGTCACAAACAGCCGCTGTACCAACACCATGCCTGATGACCACTACCAGATGATATCCCCCCACCCTGGATCACGGTAAACACATGCCTAGTCTCTCTCTCTCTCTCTCTGTGTGTGTGTTGCGTGTGAGAGAGTGAGTAATGGGTCTGTATATGTTAGTGTAGGGTAGGATATACGTGTTGTGTATATTACTCTATTCAGTCTGTAAACCCCCTGTACAGGCCTGTGCTATGTTTGCACACATATTTCTTGTGTGTAATTTAGTGCAGTGTTGTGTGACACCTCTCTCTCTCTCTCTCTCTCTCTCTCTCTCTCTCTCTCTCTCTCTCTCTCTCGTCTCCTCAGATATGTGGTGCTCCCCAGACCAGTGTTGTGTGACCGCTCGCTCTCTCTCGTCTCCTCAGATATGTGGTGCTCTCCAGACCAGTGTTGTGTGACATCTCTCTCTCTCTCCTCAGATATGTGATGCTCCCCAGACCAGTGTTTTGAGGCAGGGGTGGACTACACTGTTCATCTGAGCTTGCACCTCTACTCTGCATTCAGTGATGTCCAGTCCCCATACATACTCATCGACTCAGTTAGTCCCCTCACTCACAACTGAGACTATTGCGTAAATCATGCATTGATGTCATTGCATAAAATGTTAGGCTACAAGGATTTTAAGTTGGGATTCAGCCCTTCGACTCCATACTAAATCTAATTCCATCTTCAGTATCTTTCTGTCCTCTCTATAGATTGTGCTGAAGCCACAATTCCAGCATTACCGGTGTCTGAAGAACAGCCAGATCGTGGTCAAGACCCCCTCCGCAGACATCTACCACAAGTTCATCTTTAGCTTGTCAGCTCTGCTGCACCAGGGAGCTAAAGGTATGGCACCGTACTCCCAACAGTCATGTATGACTGCTTAAACATACCTGTATGCTCATTTATGTGTTAACTAACAAAGCAAGGCTTCTTATGGCTCAATAATACTGACAATTGGTGTGGATTGTACACCTCTGCTCAGTTCCACATAGTGAAATCTACCATTCCATATTGAGGCAAACATGCAACATCTATGTGCCATTTTATCTTTCCTCGATTCCTTGCATCCTTTTTCCATGCCTACAAAAAAAGCATTGGAGGAGAGGACACAAGGTTCCTCCCCTCAGACCTCCAATGGGTTATGAGAAGGATGCGAGTAGAGAGGAAGTGAGGAGTTGAGCTGAATTGAGACAGAGCTCATGTCATTGTTTAACATAGAATCTTATGTTGAATGATACATTTATTTTGTTTTCACATATATCTTTGTTCTACCTGTGCTCTTTCCACAGATGGCTCTGGCTTGCTGATGACGTCTGATCTGATGAGACTCCCTATGGAATTTGACTGCTGTATTACTGCTGTACTCAATGAAACTTCCAATGCCAAATTGAAATTATTTGACACTGTAATTTGCTAGACAATGGTAGTTCCCAATCAGACAACTAGTAGAACTAGTAGAACACAAATCTGTTTTCCTCAGTTAAATGTTTGGTGAATGCATGCAGTTGCTCTGTCCTCAGTCGTCCTCTTTATGCTGGGTGTACCAGGAGGACATGTTGACCTGTATAGCTGGTTGATGTTCATGTCAGTTGACATTCTTTTATTTGGCACTTGTTATGTTAACGTAGCAGGTTCTCCCCTTCCTGTCTCCATATAATTCTACATCCTCATGTGTTGTGTGTGTGTCCTAGGGCCTAATAGAAACCCTAACTATTGGATCCTGCCTTCATCTCAATTCCTGCATGTCTTAACTATCCCACTAGTAATTCCTTTCTTTTCATGTTAACATCGTTATGACATTATTATGTGTACCCACATGTTATTCCCAACAATGGACTCATTGTTAAGCTATATTAAATGATGGCCAGGGCCTAGTGCATGATGAACGAACTTGTTAGATCATAGCCACACTACGCAAATAATCCACCTATTCTGTGATACATTGGGGTTAACTCCCTCATACCATGCAAACACATACCAGACACTTTGTGGAAAGGTGAAGAAAAACAATTAGCTAGTGGTGGACTATGGTGTTACTTAGCTAGAGCTGACTGTCTGCTTTTCGTGTTACAGACAAAACGTTTAGCAAGTATATTCCACTTAACTCAAGGTATAGCATTGCTACTAATTTATTTCCCAATTACCTTGCTTATGTATCAAGTTGAAGCTGGGTTTCCCAAGTGGTTTGGTGTCTACTGTTCAAGCCGACTAGCAAGCTAAACAGACAGCTCTGAAGCGGATCTGTTTGACGTCAAGCACCCAAGAAGATCACAGGACACAACACTGGACTGGCCAAGGGCTCTGCCCCACCTGTTTTGAGCCCTACCTGTTTAGCTAAAAGAAAATGCAGCTCCAAAATGCAGGTGTTTCATCCTAGCTCAGTGCATTCTGTGGTGGTGGGGCAGCCTGTGGAAAATACGGGGTTGGTAATGTTCTCTAGTTGTGTCGTGATCAGCTCAGTGTTCTGTCACTCATGGGGACACTACATCACTGCAAAATCTACGGGGAGAGCTCGAACATTCAAGTCCCTTGGGTGCTGCCATAGAGGTACATTAGAAGTGCCCATCCAAGAATGCTCAATGTCATTGGCCACAAATAAAATGACGTCAAATCATGTTATATCAACCGTAGCTTTGATTGGACTGATCATGTCAACATCATACTTTCAACATCTTAGCTAGCAAGCTAAACAAGCAGTCATCATCATGAATCACATCGACACTCTACTGGCAAATCCTTTTCAATACTTGTCATATGAAGAGAAATTCTAGATAAAACGTATTGGTGCTCATTGTCCATTGGACACAAAAATTACACACCTAAAGTTGGAAACCACAAATTCAACAATGAGTGGTTTGGAAGGAGTCAGTGGCTAACTGCAAGCGTTGCAAAGCAATCACTAGCCTGCTATTCAGTGGAGTGGGTGTTTGGTCCAAGTCTGGGTTTAAGGGTCTCTTTTCCAAGCTTAAAATAAACATTCAACACCATGGGCCAGAAAAGGTTGGATACATTTGCCATTCTGTCAATCCTGCATGACTTCTGCAGCGTTCAAAACAACTGGAAATTCAGAACTGGGAAATCTCAGACTTCAGTGAGTTCAAGACAACTGGGAACTCTAACTGGGAAAATATGTTTTGAACGGTCATCCAACTCGGAATTACAAGTTGAGAACTTGGGCCTCTTTCTAGAGCTCCGACCTGAAGATCACTGACTTCATCATGATTCAACCTTGTTTTTTTTCGGAGTTCCCAGTTGTCTTGAAAGCACCATAAATCCAGAAAATGCCAGACTTTGATGCCATAATTTGCCCACAATGTATAGTATGCTGCTGCATAAATTATGTAATATGCCAGGGAGATATGTATACTGTAGCTAAGAAAGTAATACTAAGTGTATGTTGTGTGGTAAGCTGTTAGTAGCCCATATGCCTCACCCTAATAATTTGGTCCCTTTCCCCCTCATAACTTAGCCTACTGTTCTGACTTGGTGGTGCACATGTAGCCTATAGCCTGTTTAGTTTAGTCTATGTCTGTGTTACGATCTTCGTTTTGTTCGCTTGTTTATTATTTTTCCCAGTTGCGTCATTGAATAAATATGTATACTGGAAGCATCGCTGCGTCTTGGTCCGTCCCTTCAGAAGATCTTGACATTTAGAGGTGTGTTGAATAGATAATCGTGTAGTGTACACGCGGCTATATCCAACCTGTACCCCCCCCCGCTGCTACTACTCTCTGTTATTATCTATGCATAGCCACTTTAACAACCCAACCTACATGTAAATAATTACCTCAATTACCTCGACACCGGTGCCCCCACATTGACTCTGTACCGGTACCCCCTGTATATAGCCCCGCTATTGTTATTTACTGCTGCTCTTTAATTATTTGTTTTTCTTATCTCTTACTTTTTTTTATTTAAAATTCTTTAGGTATTTTCTTAAAACTGCATCGTTGGTTAAAGGGCTTGTAAGTAAGCATTTCACTGTAAGGTCTACACATGTGACAAATAAAATGTGATTTGATTTGAACTGTACGCGCGCTGAAATCTATGCCCACCGTGACGTATAGCACCACCCACCAGGCGAAACGGCGTGAAAAGAGTGTTCCGTATCCATGACCTTCTGTTTATCGTATCGTTTACTCTGTTTGGCTGTTTACGGCTGCGTCTGTTCCTGTGTGTGTTCCTGTGTGTTTGTGCGTCTGTTCCTGTATGTGTGTGTGTTTATGTGTGTGTTCCTGCATGTGTGTGTGTGTTCCTGCATGTGTGTGTGTGTTCCTGTATGTGTGTGTGTGTGTGTGTGTGCATTGGTGCGTGTGAGTTCAAACGGCAGAGACAATAGAATGGGTGTTTATCCAGGGCATAGCTTTACATCGTTAACCAGTCAGAGCCCAATGGGGGGAGAAGGGGAGGACAGGAGGAGGAGGAAGAGGAGGGGTGCGCAGGGTCCAGACAGGGTCCACATAGGGTCCACATAGGGTCCACACAGGGTCCACCTGAGACAGCTTCAGTCAGTCTACAGCGGTTTTGCAATCAGGCATTTAGGAAATGTGGTGTTAACACTGAAAGTCCCATCAGTGGCCAAGCCTGCACTAAAACTGAACATGTAAACTAGCTGAACACTTGGCTGAGTGAAGTTGAACTGCTTGGACCACTCAGCTCCGTTGGCTCTTATGTCACTTCCAGAGCACATACTTCCATGGAAGGCAAAGCCCTCCCTAGTAATCTCTCTCTCTCTCTCTCTCTCTCTCTCTCTCTCTCTCTCTCTCACTCACTCACTCACTCCCTCAAGCAGCCGCAGGAGAGAGAGAAAAGTAGATTTCAATTATGTGGACCTGCTCTTAGTAACTGCTGTCAATGATTTTTAAAGCTGTTTTAATAAAGTGTGTGGAATTCTGGCAGCCGCGAAGTCCAAAACAAAGAGTCTGGTGCTGGGTGTGTGTATGTGAGTGTACAGTGTGTGTTTGTGTGTATGCATGTGTGTGTGTTCCTCCTGTAAACTGGGGTATGTTGATTGCCTATGCCTGTAGCTGGTCAATGTGTAGCTGCAGGGTAGGGCATTACGTCTCTCTACATTCCGTCTCTCTACATTCCGTCTCTACATTACGTCTCTCTACATTACGTCTCTCTACATTACGTCTCTCTACATTACGTCTCTACATTACGTCGCTCTACAATACGTCTCTCTACATTACGTCTCTCTACATTACGTCTTTCTACATTACGTCTCTCTACATTACGTCGCTCTACAATACGTCTCTCTACATTACGTCTCTCTACATTACGTCTCTCTACATTACGTCTGTCTACATTACGTCTCTCTACATTACGTCTCTCTACATTACGTCTCTACATTACGTCTCTCTACATTACGTCTCTCTACATTACATCTCTCTACATTACGTCTCTCTACATTGTCTGACTGGTAGTTTAAGCTATGCTAACTATCAGGAGTTGGTAAATTCTATAGGAAGGTAGCTAAAGAGATCAGAGGAAGTATGTAGCAGCAGAGCACACACACACGCATGCAAACACACACACACACACGCAAACACACACACACACATGCACACACACACACACACACATGCAAACACACACGCATGCACACACACACGCGCAAACACACCCGCATGCACACACACACAC
>QNTS01007037.1:35955-49216 GCA_003317085.1 Hucho hucho
TATCCCTCTCTCTCCCTCTCTTTCACCCCTTATCCCTCTCTCTCCCTCTCCTTTACCCCTTATCCCTCTCTCTCCCTCTCCTTCACCCCTTATCCCTCTCTCTCCCTCTCTTTCACCCCTTATCCCTCTCTCTCTCTCCCTCTCCTCCACTCCCTTATCCTTCTCTCTCCACTCATCCATCCATCTCTGTCTGGGTCTGACTGGGCTCTCTGATATGCTCAGTGGAGCTCGCCCACCTGGACCAGTAGGTTGACCTGCTGTATCAGGGCTCTCTCTCTCTCTCTCTCTCTCTCCGATAAGGTTGTTTCCTGTTTGACTTTCCATCCGTTTTTTTCTATTTTTTTTATCTCTCCACTTAACTCTATCTCTTTCTCGCTTCGGGTTCCTAAAACAAAAAGGTATTCTGACTGTTGTCATTGTGTGGCGTTCAGAGCGTGTCTGAGCCCCACACTAGCGTGACCAGACCGCAAGTCATTGAAGTCAGAAAATACCCCAGTGCTCATCTTTATCTTCTAATGTGAAGTATGTGTTTAGCTTTGGTGATCTGCATGAATGAGGGTGTCCTATTGTGATGGTGAAGTCTTTGTGAGGTAAAGGTAGGTAGGACTGTGTGAGGTAGAGGTAGGTAGGACTGTGTGAGGTAGAGGTAGGTAGGACTGTGTGAGGTAGTGGTAGGTAGGACTGTGTGAGGTAGAGGTTGGTGTGAGGTAGAGGTAGGTAGGTCTGTGTGAGGTAGATATAGGTTGGTGTGTGTGAGGTAGAGGTAGGTATGTCTGTGTGATGTAGAGGGAGGTATGTCTGTGTGATGTAGAGGGAGGTAGGACTGTGTAAGGTAGTGGTAGGTAGGTCTGTGTGAGGTAGAGGTAGGTACAGTTGAAGTCGGAAGTTTACATACACCTTAGTTTTTCACAATTCCTGACATTTAATCCTAGTAAAGGTCAGTTAGGATCACCAGATGTTCACAGAGCTGGTGTAACTGAGTCAGGTTTGTAGGCCTCTTTGCTCGCAAATGCTTTTTCAGTTTTGCCAATAAATGTTCTATGGGATTGAGTTCAGGGCTTTGTGATGGCCACTCCAATACCTTGACTTTGTTGTCCTTAAGCCATTTTGCCACAACTTTGGAAATATGCTTGGGGTCATTGTCCATTTGGAAGACCCATTTGCGACCAAGCTTTAACTTCCTGACTGATGTCTTGAGATGTTGCTTCAATATATCCACATCATTTTCCTGCCTCATGATGCCATCGATTTTGTGAAGTGCACCAGTCTCTCCTGCAGCAAAGCACCCCCACAACATGATGCTGCCACCCCCGTGCTTCACGGTTGGGATGGTGTTCTTCGGCTTGCAAGCCTCCCCTTTTTTCCTCCAAACATAACGATGGTCATTATGGCCAAACAGTTATATTTATGTTTCATCAGACCAGAGGACATTTCTCCAAAAAGTACGATCTTTGCCCCCATGTGCAGTTGCAAACCGTAGTCTGGCTTTTTTATGGTGGTTTTGGAGCAGTGGCTTCTTCCTTGCTAAGCGGCCTTTCAGGTTATGTCGATATAGGACTTGTTATACTGTGGATAAAGATACTTTTGTACCTGTTTCCTCCAGCATCTTCACAAGGTCCTTTGCTGTTGTTCTGGGATTGATTTTCACTTTTCGCACCAAAGTACGTTCATCTCTAGGAGACAGAACACGTCTCCTTCCTGAGCGGTATGATGGCTGCGTGGTCCCATGTGGTTTATACTAGCGTTATATTGTTTGTACATATGAACGTGGTACCTTCGGCTTTTGGAAATTGCTCCCAAGGATGAACCAGACTTGTGGAGGTCTACAATTTTGTGGAGGTCTTGGCTGATTTCTTTTGATTCTTTTGACTCCAACATAAGTGCATGTAAACTTCCGACTTCAACTGTAGGTGTGTGTGAGGTAGAGGCAGGTAGGTCTGTGTGAGGTAGATGTAGGAAGGTCTGTGTGAGGTAGAGGTAGGTAGGTCTGTGTGAGGTAGAGGTAGGTAGGTCTGTGTGAGGTAGAGGTAGGTAGGTCTGTGTGAGGTAGAGGTAGGTAGGACACATATTACTCTCTATCTCTGTGTAACAGAGGAAGTGGCTTTTGATTCGTTGAATCAGGTGTGCTACTACAGTAACTCTCAGATGTTCACTTCTCCTCTCAGAAGAGGGATGGTGTTCACTTCTCTCAGAAGAGAGGGATGATGTTCACTTCTCCTCTCAGAAGAGAGGGATGATGTTCACTTCTTCTCTCAGAAAAGAGGGATGATGTTCACTTCTCATCTGAGAAGAGGGATGATGTTCACTTCTCCTCTCAGAAGAGGGATGATGTTCACTTCTCCTCTCAGAAGAGAGGGATGATGTTCCCTTCTTCTCTCAGAAAAGAGGGATGATGTTCACTTCTCCTCTCAGAAGAGAGAGATGATTTTTCCTCCTCAAAAAAGAGGAATGATTTTCTTGTCTCTCTCTCGTCTTTCCAATGAGAACTGGCTGGGGGTACTCGTACAGAGGTTTGGTTAACATTGCTTTTATTAATCCTTATTTTACCAGGTAAGTTGACTGAGAATGACCTGGGGAGTTGTAGGGGAGTGGAGAGGGGAGGAATGAATAAGCCAATGGGAAACTTACATCCACTTCTCCTTGGTCAATCACATAGAAGTTGTCTCCTTCATCACCTGTAGAGGAGAGAGTAAGAGAAGTGTGAGAGAAATTGAGAGAGAGAGAGAGAGAGAGAGAGAGAGAGAGAGAGAGAGAGAGAGAGAGAGAAAAGAGAGAGAGAGCTCAGAAAATATCTGGGGCTTAACCAATGATGTTTCAAGCCTGTGTCATGAACCCCTCCCCCTCATGTATTTCTCATGGTGGATTGATGGATTTGAACCCCCCTCATTCAGAAAAGGAATGTCTGGGCAAACAGTGCAGTGTATTAAGAGCTCAGGACCATTTGTAAAACGCTTCTGTCTTCCCACCTTTCCTCCACAATCTACACCGTTCATAATGGCTGGATAATACTGAGGAAAATATAATGGTTGAGCTTACACACATGCATGCACACATACAGGCAGACAGACGGACAGACAGACAGACGGACGGACAGACAGGCAGGCAAGCAGACATGTAGACATAAACACACTTTGTCCACCCCCACAAACACTTCCAGGGAAATCCAACAAGGATGCACGCCAGAAGCCCTTAACCTCGTCTCTCTCTCTCTCTCTCTCTCTCTCTCTCTCTCTCTCTCTCTCTCTCTCTCTCAGAAAGGGGCTATACCCATCTGTCTCTCTATTCTCTCCAAGGTATTTAAACGGAAGGCCTCTAACAGCGTTAGGGCAACAACCTGCCTCGGCCTAGAGGGTACACATGTGTGCATGGTGGGGGAGAGAGTGAGTGTGTGTAAGTGTGTGTGCACATGTGTGTGTATGCAACCAATACAATTTGATTTGTGTGTGACTGTGCGTGTCTGTCAGTGTCTGTCCCTGTGCGAGTGTACGCATGTGTGTGTGTAACTATGTGTGTGTGTAACTATGTAACTATGTGTAACTATGAGTGTGTGTGTGTGTGTGTATGTGTGTGTGTGTGTGTGTGTGTGATTGAGGAGTTGAAAGGCTGGAGGATCCCGTGCTGAGGGTTCACAGGAGTTCATACAACTAATTAATACTGTGTGTTGAGGCTAGAGTCGTTCATCACACACATTTATCACTGGAGAGGGGCGAGAGGTTCGGGACTGTGTGTCCTCTCTGTCCCCTCCAACCTGCTTCAACCTGGCCCGGCCTTCTTCAGCTCTCTCTCTCCCTCTTTCATCTCATCTCTCTCTGTCTTTCTTTCATTCCCTCATTCTCTCACTCCATCTCTCTATTCTCTCCACTCTTCCTGTCTTTTATCACCTGCGCTCTGAAGTCTTTGTTTTCCCTTCTAGCAGAACCCTGAGCCCCAAGACCGCAGGCAAATATTTGACAAAGACACACACAAAATTGAGCGCATACACACACACACGCGCATTCATGCACATGTCCGCACACACACACACACACACACAAACACAGACACATTCAGGCCGATGCACTCCAACACACACAGTAAGAAAGACCTTGTTTCAACATAGGGGAAGTGTAACAAGCATTGCTGCCAACGTTCTCTGACTGTCTTCAAAAGGACTACATCCCCGGCCTCACGTTTGCTTTGTGTCACCTGGCTGGAATGCTCTACGCACACCAACGACTGAGGAAGACCAGTACAGTCTTTACAGCACACAAACTGTTACTGGGAGGTTTTATTGAGTCTTTTGATATACTGTGTATGCCTGTATTTGTATACATGTAGGATCTTAATTTGTTTGCTACAGGAAAATGATCCTGCAGAAACAGGAAATGTGAATTATTACATGGTTTATAATTAATGGACCTTTTTGTAGGGGTTGATAAATGTTTCGTAAGGGAAAATCAAATCGGACATTTCAGTGGAAATTACAAACTTCAGAAGCCATTTTAAACCTCAAATACACAACAAGTTTTACATTTCCTGCATTGCAGGGAGTGATCAAAATAAGATTCTTCATCTGTACTTTTTACTTAAATACTGTAGTAAAATTAGAGCATTCTAACATCTGCCTGAGCCTCTCTTCTCTGTGTGTTCTTGCTGTTGTGTGAGAGCTGGGGTCATTTGAGGACATTTTCAACCTCAACTCACAGCAAATAGAAAGTGTTTTTGAAACTAGCCTAGACATGAACATTAGAAGGTGCCTTCATTATGCACATGCCCAGACACAGATTCCTTGGTAACACAGACAGGGGTCTACATTTGAAATGCAGCAGATTAAGATGAGCTTGGCCACCGGTTAGGCTAAGCCACTGGGTTACATCAGGATAGCAGTTTAGTCATACCTGGATAGTCCATTATATACACTGAGTGTACAAAACATTAGGAACACCTTCCTAATATTGAGATGCACCTCCTTTTGCAATCAGAACAGACTCAATTCGTTGGGACATGGACTCTACAAGGTGTCGAAAGTGTTCCACAGGAATGCTGGCCCATGTTGACCCCAATGCTTCCCACGGTTGTGTCAAGTTGGCTTGATGTCCTTTGGGTGGTGGACCATTCTTGATACACACGAGAAACTGTTGAGTGTGAAAAACCCAGCAACATTGCAGTTGTTGACACACTCAAACTGGTGCGCCTGGCACTTACTACCATACCCTGTTCAAAGGCACTTAAATATTTTGTCTTGCCCATTCACCCTCTGAATGGCACACACACACAAGCCATGTCTCAATTTTCTCAAGGCTTAACAATCCTTCTTTAACCTGTCTCCTCCCCTTCATCTATACTGATTGAAGTGGATTTAACAAGCGACATCAATAAAGGATCATAGCTTTCACTTGGATTCACCTGGTCAGTCTATGTCATGGAAAGAGCAGGTGTTCTTAATGTCCTGTACACTCAGTTTTTATACTGTATATATATACTGTTAAACCATAGATATCTTTGGTGTAAACAGCCTGGAGCTGCAGCAGAGTCCAGACAGTGAACAGTGACATCAGTAGTCTGTAGTGTATACTGTAGTAATGTACTGTAGCTATATCACACTCTCTCTCTCTCTCTCTCTCTCTCTCTCTCTCTCTCTCTCTCTCTCTCTCTCTCTCCCCCCACCTCCTAGTTATCACCAAATTAGGACAGATACTGCACAGTACACCACAGGACCACTGTCTGGGGGAAGCAGGGAGGGAGAGAGAGAGGGTGTGTATACGCCTATATGTGTGCCTATTGCCTGAATCTACTCTATACTGTGTTTGTCTCTGCGTGTGTCTGTCTGTATGTGTGTGTGAGAGCTTACAGTAAGTGTGTGGTTATGTGTGTTTGTTTGTCTGTGAGTCTGTGTTCGATAGGGAGACCCCCCCCCCAACAAAAATGTCTGGACCAGATTGGCTCTGTTTAGCTTGAAAGGCTATGGGATGTCTAGACTGAGACCTTGGACTGCTGCGGTTAGACTGGGTCGTTACTAGCTGGCACAGCCACAAAGTCATAAACCCTGCCTATTTCTAAAAAGTATCTTCTTAAAATCAGATTTTAAAACTAACCCTAACCTTAATCACACTGCTAACCTTATGCCTAACACTACCCTTAAATTAAGACAAGAAAGCACATTTTTGTTTTCATTAATTTTACCGATATAGCCAATTTTGATTTTGTGGCTGTGGTAACTAGTGACAACCGTCAGACTTGGAGGAAGTCACACTGACATCTGGTAGAAAGAGAGGGAGTACAGTCAGTACTGCATGTCTGCAGGAGTACTACAGTCTGTGTGTGTGTGTGTGTGTGTGTGTGTGTGTGTGTGTGTGTGTGTGTGTGTGTGTGAGGTAATACTACAGTTCAGTTTCAGTATGTACAGTAGGTCTACTATGTGTGTATTACAGAGTNCTGGTAGAAAGAGAGGGAGTACAGTCAGTACTGCATGTCTGCAGGAGTACTACAGTCTGTGTGTGTGTGTGTGTGTGTGTGTGTGTGTGTGTGAGGTAATACTACAGTTCAGTTTCAGTATGTACAGTAGGTCTACTATGTGTGTATTACAGAGTTAACACATTATGCATTATGTTCACTAACCTTGCTGAATAACTGTCTCTCCCGCAATGTGCATGACAGGGAACATGGCATCAAATATGTCACTATGAGGAAGAGAGACAGAGAGAGAGAGAGAGAGAGAGAGAGAGAGAGAGAGAGAGAGAGAGAGAGAGAGAGAGAGAGAGAGAGAGAGAAGAAAACGGGTTAGTATTGCCATATGTCTGTCACACACACCCCTCAACATAGAAGTGTTTTCAACCAGCGATGTGTGACATTGGAGAAAGAGCAGCCTTCAACACAACAGTTAGTGCTGTCATCTCAGCCCTTTATGAAGGGGATCAGGCTGCAAACAAACAGGGTAGTCAAAGACACACAGACACACACACACACCCCAGAGAACTCTGCATGACCCGGACACACACACAGCACCTCAGCCTCAGCCTAACACACACCTGGACAAGCAGACCGCTAACCCTCATCGCCATCACCATCATCACACCAGCTCCCACAATCCATCTGGAGCTCTGTCATCAACTCTACACCGTCCAACACACATCCTGAGTCCACCATATACAGTAAAAACAGGCATGCAGTCACTCAGAAATGCTATATATATTTTTTTTAATATAATGTAGCTGCCTACCACCCACACACAACTGTAATGTTGACAGGTGGAGGGGGGCAGAGAGAGGATCATTGTCACGACTTTGGTTTATTCACTCGTATGTTTATTCTGAGTAAACTTTATGAATACTCATTTTGTTGTCCTGCGCCTGACTCTTCCTACCGGCATCACAGACTTCATTACAGAATCACGCACCACCAATGGAGTCAGCAGGAGCATCCTGCCCTCCTCTACTAGTCGAGGAGCGCATTCAGCAGCATGCGACAATGTTGCAGAGTCTCGGCACAGCAATGGATCGCGTGCTACAGAATATGGAGCGATGGGAGAGAGGAGTTTTTTCAGCGCCTCTACCATCATCACAACCTCCCACTCCACAACACACACAACTGTCCACTCCTCCTTCACCTGGTCCCAGTGGGATTCGACTCGCGCTCCAGAGGGAGTATGATGGGACGGCTGCCGGGTGCCAGGGGTTCCTACTCCAGCTGGAGCTCACCTGGCGACCATTCACCCGGCTCCTTCCGGACACGAGAGCGTGTCCGCCCTCGTCTCCTGTCTATCCGGGAAAGCCCTGGAGTGGGCCAACGCCGTATGGGGAGAGGAAGGAGCGGCGTTGGACCACTACGAGGAGTTCACCCACCGTTTCCGGGCAGTATTCGACCATCCACCTGAGGGTAGAGCGGCGGGTGAACGCTTGTTCCACCTCAGACAGGGGACGAGGAGCGCACAGGACTTTGCAGAGACACCACTCGTTCCTTCGACCAGCTGGTGGACATGTCCATCCGGTTGGATAACCTGCTGGCCATCCATGGACATCCGGATCGGGGACGGTCATTTCCATCCCCCAGCACCTCTGCTCCAACGCCTATGGAGCTGGGAGGAACTTCGCTTAGGGGGGCCGGAGGAGGGGTCATTCCCTGCACCCTCTGTGGCCGCAGATGGCACACTGCTGGTCGGTGCAGGGGATGGGTTCCTCAGGGAGTCGAGGCGGTAGGCAGGGCACTATCAGGTCACCCCAGGTGAGTAGGCACCAGACTCACCCAGAGCTCCCTGTTGCTCACGTTTTTGTTTGTTGATTTTCCTGATTTTTCCCTGCATTCCCAGCATAAGGCGCTAGTTGATTCAGGCGCAGCTGGGAATTTTATTGATCGTTCATTTGCTCATAGTTTAGGGAGGTGTGTAGGTGTTTCCATCGGTGCGACTACGGTGGAAAGTCCAGACCAGGTCTACACCGTGCACATCCCCACTGAATATACCGATTTGGCTCTCGCCTTCTGTAAAAAGAAGGCGACTCAATTACCACCCCATTGACGGGGGGATTGTGCGATAAATCTCCTGATAGACGCAGCACTTCCCAGGAGTCACGTGTATCCTCTGTCACAGGAGGAGACGGCGGCTATGGAAACATATGTCTCCGAATCTCTGGGGCAGGGATACATTCGGCCCTCCACTTCACCTGCCTCCTCAAGTTTCTTTTTTGTGAAGAAGAAGGATGGAGGTCTGCGCCAGTGTATTGACTATCGAGGTATCAATCAGATCACTGTGAGGTACAGCTACCCGCTGCCTCTCATAGCCAGTGCGATCGAGTCAATGCACGGGGCGCGCTTCTTCACAAAATTGGATCTCAGGAGCGCATACAATCTGGTGCGTATCCGGGAGGGGGACGAGTGGAAGACGGCATTTAGTACCACCTCAGGGCACTATGAGTACCTCATCATGCCATACGGGTTGATGAATGCTCCATCAGTTTTCCAGGCATTTGTAGATGAGATTTTCCGGGACTTGCTCGGGCAGGGTGTAGTGGTGTATACTGACGACATTCTGATTTACTCCGCTACACGCGCCGAGCATGTGTCCCTGGTGCGCAAGGTGCTTAGTCGACTGTTGGAGCATGACCTGTACGTCAAGGCTGAGAAATGTCTGTTTTTCCAACAGTCCGTCTCCTTCCTAGGGTACCGCATTTCCACGTCAGGGGTGGAGATGGAGAGTGACCGCATTTCAGCCGTGCGTAATTGGCCGACTCCCACCACGGTAAAGGAAGTGCAGCGTTTTTTAGGGTTTGCCAACTACTACCGGAGGTTTATCCGGGGCTTTGGTCAGGTAGCGGCTCCCATTACCTCACTGCTGAAGGGGGGACCAGTAGGACTGCAGTAGTCAGCTGAGGCGGACAGGGCTTTTTGTCACCTGAAGGCTCTGTTTACCTCGGCTCCCGTGCTGGCTCATCCGGATCCCACTTTGGCATTTATCGTGGAGGCTGGGATAGGAGCTGTGCTGTCTCAGCGCTCGGGTACGCCACCTAAACTCCACCCCTGTGCCTTCTTTTCGAAGAAGCTCAGCTCGGCGGAGCGTAACTATGATGTGGGGGACCGGGAGCTGTTGGCTGTCATCAGGGCTCTGAAAGTGTGGAGACATTGGCTTGAGGGTGCTAAACTACCCTTTTCTCATCTGGACTGACCACCGCAATCTGGAGTACATCCGGGCGGCGAGGAGACTGAACCCTCGCCAGGCAAGGTGGGCCATGTTTTTCACCCGTTTTGTTTTCACCCTATCCTACAGACCAGGTTCCCAAAACACTAAGGCAGACGCACTGTCCCGGATGTTTGACACAGAGGAGTGGTCCATAGATCCCACCCCATACTTCCGGCCTCTTGCCTGGTGGCACCGGTGGTGTGGGAGTTGGACGCGGACATCGAGCGGGCGTTACGTACAGAGCCCACTCCACCTCAGTGTCCAGCTGGGCGTATGTACATTCCGTCTGCTGTCCGCGACCGTCTGATCTATTGGGCCCACACGTCACCCTCCTCTGGTCATCCTGGCTTCGGTCGGACAGTGCGTTGTCTTAGTGGGAAGTACTGGTGGTCCACCTTAGCTAAGGACGTGAGGGTTTATGTTTCCTCCTGCTCGGTGTGCGCCCAGTGCAAGGCGCCTAGGCACCTGCCCAGAGGGAAGTTACAACCCCTATCCACAGCGGCCTTGGTCACACCTGTCGGTGGACTTTTTGATGGATCTTCCGCCGTAACAGGGTAACACCACGATCCTGGTTGTTGTGGATCGGTTTTGTAAGTCCTGCCGCCTCCTTCCTTTGCCCGGTCTCCCTACGGCCCTACAGACTGCGGAGGCCCTTTTCACCCATGTCTTCCGGCATTACGGGGTGCCTGAGGATATAGTTTCTGATCGGGGTCCCCAGTTCACATCCAGGGTTTGGAGGGCGTTTATGGAACGTCTGGGGGTCTCGGTCAGCCTTACCTCAGGTTTTCACCCCGAGAGTAACGGGCAGGTGGAAAGAGTCAACCAGGATGTGGGTAGGTTTCTGCGCCGGGGGAGTGGGCATTTTTCATCCCCTGGGCAGAGATGGCCCAAAACTCACTCCGCCACTCCTCTACTGGTCTCTCTCCTTTCCAGTGTGTACTGGGGTACCAGCCGGTTCTGGCACCGTGGCATCAGAGCCAGATCGAGGCTCCAGCGGTGGATGAATGGTTTAGGCGCTCGGAGGAGACCTGGGAGGCCGCCCATGCGCAACTGCAACGAGCCGTGAGGCGGCAGAAGGCGAGCGCCGACCGCCACCGCAGTGAGGCCCCGGTGTTTGCACCGGGGGACAGGGTCTGGCTCTTGACCCGAAACCTGCCCCTCCACCTGCCCTGCCGGAAGCTGGGTCCGCGGTATGTGGGGCCCTTTAAAGTCCTGATGAGATTGAACAAGGTATGTTATAAGTTACAGCTTCCCCCAGATTACCATATTAACTCCTCGTTCCATGTGTCTCTCCTCAGGCCGGTGGTGGCTGGTCCACTCCAGGAGTCTAAGGTGCAGGAGGTTCCTCTGCCTCCTCTGGACATCGAGGGGGCCCCGGCATATACTGTTCGAGCCATTATGGACTCAAGGCGTCGGGCCGGGGGCCTCCAGTACCTCGTGGATTGGGAGGGGTACGGTCCGGAGGAGAGATGCTGGGTGCCAGTGAGAGACATCCTAGACCCTTCGTTGCTGCGGGAGTTTCACCGTCTCCACCCGGATCGCCCTGCGCCTCGTCCTCCGGGTCGTCCCCCAGGCCGGTGTCGGCGCGCTGCTGGAGGGGGGGGGGGTACTGTCACGACTTCAGCCGAAGTTGGTCCCTCTCCTTGCTCGGGTGGTTTTCGGCGGTCGACGTCACCGGCCTTCTAGCCGCCACCGATCCATTTTCTGTTGGTTTTGTCCTCCTTTTTCACACACCTGGTTTACATTCCCATGATTACATGTTCCTTATTTAACCCTCTGTTTCCCCCATATTTTTGTGCGTGATTGTTTGTTGTATTTTGCTTCCGTGTATTTTCGAGACCAGTGGTCTGTCCTGTTAAGGACCACCAGCCCTCCTCCACCTTCTCCCCCTCCACCTACCCCCAGTGGTCTGTCCTGTTTAGGACAACCAGCCCTCCTCCACCAACAGCCCTCCTCCACCTCCACCTCCTCCCCCTCCACCTACCTCCAGTGGTCTGTCCTGTTTAGGACCACCAGCCCTCCTCCACCTTCTCCCCCTCCACCTCCCACCAGTGGTCTGTCCTGTTTAGGGCCCCCAGTCCTCCTCCAACCCCACCTTCACCTCCACCAGTGGTCTGTCCTGGCCTGTGTCACTACCAAGTCACTACCCCTCTGTTGAGAGCCCTGTTGTGGGATAGGCCTAATAGGTCTGCGTGGGTGTTGTTCCGCTTGTTGTGCACCACGCCATCAAAGGAGCAGCTGAAACTACTGACTGTCTAAAAGAGTGGCTGAACAAAACAAAAAAAACTGTTTGTTGCAGCTGGTACATTTTAACAGTGTATGTGTGTGTGTCTGTGTCTGTGTCTGTGTTCAGAGCCACATGAGGAAACTGAGGCGTGACTCTGCAGCACCAGCCTGGTATTATAGACTAGACGTAACATAGTAAACGTAAATCCTGGGCACTCAAATTAGTATGATATGTTACGTTTGGTATGGTTACTTAATCCTTTACAATAATGGGAATTTGCCGATATACATAGGGCTAAATTCAAATGTTTCTTAAAGAAGAAAAATGAAAAGCATATGCTATGCATAATCATGGTAGCAATCACAAGGGAACCGTTCTGAGATTAAATGGGAAAATGACTAGACTTAAGGTCTAAGGCACTGCATCTCAGTGCTAGAGGCATCACTACAGACCCTGGTTCGATTCCAGGCTGTATTACAACAGGCAGTGATTGGGAGACCCATTAGGCGGCACACAATTGGCCCAGCGTCATCCGGTTTAGGGCTTGGCTGGGGTAGGCCGTCATTGTAAATAAGAATTTGTTCTTAACTGACATGCCTAGTTAAATAAAGGTTAAATAAACATTTTTTAAAGATTAAGGTGAGGACACAACAGTTCACCTGACAAGACTGAATACAAACATTACACTGTTGTGTTGATTGTATGTGCATTTTACATTTACTGTACTTTTTGCCAAATTTCTTTGATGACGAAATCTGAAAATACTCTGGATACTGTTCATTCATTAACATGATACAAATATTCCTGGAAAATGTGGTGTAGGTGCAACATAAGACAAACAAATGACAAGGGTTTGCGTGAGAAGACTAACTGGTGTCTCCAAGTGGCCACACATCTCTCCAAAGTGTGCACAGTTCCTGTTGGAGCTAGGAACACAAGCATTTCGCTACACCCGCAATAACATCTGCTAAATATGTGTATATGACCAATAACATCTGCTAAATATGTGTATATGACCAATAACATCTGCTAAATATGTGTATATGACCAATAACATCTGCTAAATATGTGTATATGACCAATAACATCTGCTAAATATGTGTATGCGACCAATAACATCTGCTAAATATGTGTATGCAACCAATAACATCTGCTAAATATGTGTATGCGACCAATAACATCTGCTAAATATGTGTATATGACCAATAACATCTGCTAAATATGTGTATGCGACCAATAACATCTGCTAAATATGTGTATATGACCAATAACATCTGCTAAATATGTGTATATGACCAATAACATCTGCTAAATATGTGTATATGACCAATAACATCTGCTAAATACGTGTATGTGACCAATAACATCTGCTAAATATGTGTATG
>QNTS01007038.1:5748-16641 GCA_003317085.1 Hucho hucho
ATTGTGATACAGTGAATTATAAGTGAAATAATCTGTCTGTAAACAATTGTTCGAAAAATTACTTGTGTCATGCACAGAGTAGACGCCCTAACTTACTTGCCAAAACTATAGTTTGTTAACCAAAAAATTGTGGAGTGGTTGAAAAATTAGTTTTAATGACTCCAAGCTAAGTGTATGTAAACCTCTGACTTCAACTGTATATGTATTATGTATGAAATATGGTACCTGTCAGAAGTTTGGACACACCTTCTCATTCTTATTTTTTTTTTACTATTTTCTACATTGTAGAATAATAGTGAAGACATTAAAACTATGAAATAACAAATGTGGAATCGTTAGTAACCAAAAAAGTGTTAAACAAATCAAAATATAATTTATATTTGAGATTCTTCAAAATAGCCACCCTTTGTCTTGATGACAGCTTTGCACACTCTTGGCATTCTCTCAACCAGCTTCATGAGGTAGTCACCTGGAATGCATTTCAATTAACAGGTGTGCCTTGTTAAAAGTTAATTTGTGTAATTTCTTTCCTTCTTAATGCGTTTGAGCCAATCAGTTGTGTTGAATCAGGCCTTCATGGTCAAATTGCTGCAAAGAAACCCCTACTAAAGGACACCAATAAGAAGAAGAGACTTACGTGGAAATCTGTCCTTTGTCTGATGAGTCCAAATTTGAGATGTTTGGTTTGCCGTGTCTTTGTGAGTTCAGGTAACACTTTGATCGAAAAGTTCAGTAGATGAAGAAGGCTGTGGAATCTTTTACTGAATAATAGTTAGTTGAAACAACTAGATTTTCTTGTTTCCCGTCCTGCTCTTCTTCCATCTCACCCCCAACTCTTGTAGGTCCTGGGAAACCTCTTGGGTTGCTGAAACAAAAAAACATTTTGGCAATAGAATGGTGCTTCAAAGAACTGTCTGTCGGAGACTAATGATGCTCTTTAGACTGATACTGTTCCATAGACGGTTCCTTAAGGTCCAACTACACACAGTACAGAAAGTCAGTTCTCTACAGAAGAGCATTTAGTCTCCTGTCTAATGTTACGAACCGGGTCCAACCGCCATGTCTTTGTGAGATGCAGAGTAGGTGAACGGATGATCTCCGCATGTGTGGTTCCCATCATGAAGCATGGAGAAGGAACAGTGATGGTGTGGGGGTGCGTTGCTGGTAACACTGGCGGTGATTTATTTAGAATTCAAGGCACACTTAACCAGCAATGCTACCACAGCATTCTCCAGCGATACACCATCCCATCTGGTTTGCGTTATCATTTGGGACTATCATTTGTTTTTCAACAGGACAATGCCTCAAAACACACCTCCAGGCTATGTAAGGGCTATTTGACCAAAAAGGAGAGTGATGGAGTGCTGCATCAGATGACCTGGCCTCCACAATCACCCAACCTCATCCCAATTGAGATAGTTTGGGATGAGTTGGACTGCAGAGTGAAGGAAAAGCAGCCAACAAGTGCTCATCAACTCCTTCAAGACTGTTGGAAAAGCATTTATCATGAAGCTGATTTTGAGAATGCCAAGAGTGTGCAAAGCTGTCACCAAGGCAAAGGGTGGCTACTTTCAAGAACCTAAAATATAAAATATATTTTGATTTGTTTAACACTTTTTTGGTTACTACATGATTCAATATGTGTTATTTCATAGTTTTGATGTCTTCACTATTATTATACAATGTAGAAAATAGTAAAAATAAAGAAAAACCCTCAAATGAGTAGGTGTGTCCAAACATTTGACTGGTACTGTATGTGTAACTTGCAATATACTGTATGTATTGTATATAATTGTAGTAGTATTTATTGGGATCCCCAATTAGCCGCTGCCAAGGCAGCAACTACTCTTCCTGGGGTCCAAACAGGAAACAAAACAGTAAAATAAGTAAAATACATAATATAATATCATAATATACATACCACTACATAACACTACATAATACTACACAGTAATACATAACACTACATAATACTACATAATACTAGATAACACTACATAATAATACATAGTACTACATAGTACTACATAGTACTACATAACACTACATAACACTAGATAACACTACGTAATAATACATAATACTAGATAACACTACATAACACTACATAACACTACATACTACTACATAATACTACATACTTCTACATTATGCTACATAACACTACATAGTACTACATTGTACTGCATAACACTACATAACACAACGTAATACGACATAATACAACATATTACTACATAATAATACATAACAATAGATAATACTACATAACACTACAAAATACTACATATTACTACATTATACTACATTACACTACATAATAATACGACGTAACGCTACATAATACGACATAACGCTACATAATACTACATAACACTACATAATACTTCATAACACTACATAATGCTACGTAATACTACATAACACTACATAATACTACATAACACTACATAATACTACATAACACTACATAATACAACATAACACAACATAATAGGACATAATACTACATAATACTACGTCATCTCCTACCTCTGCCTCATGCTTCAGAAACAGGAGATGGCTCCTGTCCTATGAGCTGTTCAGGCTTGCGCAAGCCAAGGATTCAGTCAAGGCCACCCAGCTACATAATGCAATATGTAGTACAGTGTAAATTACAGTACAAATATATATCTATGTGTCTCTTCACAGTCCCCGTTGGGTCGTAAAGGTGTTTTTTTTCTGGTTTTTGAATCTTTTTTTTTTTTGCTAGCTTGAGTTACCTGGGGTGGCAGAGAGTTCCATGAAGTCGTTTTCCCAGCCTCTGTTCTCGACCTGGGGACTGTGAAGAGACCTCTGGTTGAAAGTCTTGTGTTATACTGATGAGTGTCTGAACTGTGTGTCAACTGCTTGAACAGATTCGGTACCTTCAACACACATCAATACCTCGCACAAAGACCAATAGTGATGCAGTCATTCACTCCTCAACTTTGAGCCAGGAGAGACTGACATGGATGTTACTGACACTTGTCCTCTGTGAACATCTAAGTGCAATATGTGCTGCTCTGTTCTGGACCAACTGCAATTTACCTATGTTCCTCTTAGCCGCACCTGACCACACAACTGGGCAGTGGTCCAGGTGTGACAAAACTAGGGCCTGTAGGACCTTACTGGTCGACTGAGATGGCAAGGAAGCAGAGCAACACCTTATCATGGACAGACCTCTTTCCATTTTAGCAACCACTGAGTTTATATGTTTTGACCATGACAGATTGCTATCTAGGGTTACACCCAGCAGTTTTAGTCTCCTCAATTCGCCCAATAGATCTAGATTAGGTTTAGGGTTGAGTGAGTGATTTGTCCCAAAAATTATACATTTCATTGTTGAGATATTTAGCACTGGCCTATTGCTAGTTACCCATTCTAAAAGTGACTGGAGCTCTACATCAAGTGTGTCATACATTTGATTTATTTTACTGTTGTAGCCGACGTATATACAGTACGGTTGAGTCGTCAGCGTACATATACACACAGGCTTTATTCAAGGTCAGTGGGAAGGTCCTCCTCGATTGTGTTGTTGTGTTGATTGGGTACAGCTTCCCTTCCAGGTAGGAAAAGATAGCCTGAGTGAGTGACAGTCTGTTTGTGCTATCATGCCAACTCTTTATCACTCATTGGCGTTCTTAATGTTCGGCTTGACAATAACAGCAACGGAGTAGGCAAGAACACAAACAGATCTGGGACCAGCCTAATGAAAATATGCAGGAAAAGTATGAGGAAGAGTCCTGCCCTAGTGCCTTAATGTACTGCCAGTCTTTCCCAATCTGACCATTCTGTTTGCCCACCTAAAACACAACGTGGACCGCAATGGAAATAAGTATGTGTATGTTAAATCTGTCAAATAAAATTAAATATACAATTCTTCCAGCCCCTGCACCGTCCACGCCTCGCTCCCCTGGGCGTCAACCTGGGAGACGCCTACATCTGCTCCGACTCAGAAGAGGGATCTGAGAAGACAGGGGAGAGGACCAATACCTTACCTAAGGTGAGGACAGATGCATGGTGGGAAAGGGAGACAGGGAGAGGAGGGGCCTGAGAAGATAGGGGAGAGGACCAATACCTTACCTAACGTGAGGACAGATGCTTGGTGGGAAAGGGAGACGGGAAGAGGAGGGGCCTGAGAAGATAGGGGAGAGGACCAATACCTTACCTAACGTGAGGACAGATGCATGGTGGGAAAGGGAGAGGGGGAGAGGATGGGCCTGAGAAGGGAGGGACCAATTTACTGTACCTAAGGAGAGGAGGGGCCTGACTGCTATACAGGGCCTTCAGAAAGTATTCACACCCCTTGACTTTTTCCTCATTTTGTTTTGTTACAAAGTGGAATTAAACTTTATTTAATTTACATTTTTGGTCAACAATCCATACAAAATACTCTGTAATGTCAAAGTGAAAGAGAAACTCTAACATTTGTAAAAAACGAATATATCTTGGTACGATAAGTATTCAACCCCCTGAGTTAATACATGTTATAGTCACCTTTGTCAGTGATTACAGCTGGGTAAGTCTCTGAGAGCTTTGCACACCTGGATTGTAAAATAAATAGGTTAGTATTGTGGAGTAACTACAATGTTGTTAATCCATCCTCAGGTTTATCTTATCACAGCCATTAAACTATGTAACTGTTTAAAGTCCCATGGCCTCATGGTGAAATCCATTAGTGTTTTCTTTCCTCTCCGGCAACTGACTTAGGAAGGACACTTTGTAGTGACTGGGTGTATTGATACACCATCCAAAGTGTAATTAATAACTTCACAATGCTCAAAGGGATATTCAATGTCTGCT
Organism: Hucho hucho; assembly: GCA_003317085.1. Classification (NCBI taxonomy): domain Eukaryota; kingdom Metazoa; phylum Chordata; class Actinopteri; order Salmoniformes; family Salmonidae; genus Hucho; species Hucho hucho. Next base: position 10,573 of record QNTS01007038.1, read on the forward strand.
TGTTTAACCCATCTACCAATAGGTGCCCTTCTTTGCGAGGGATTGGAAAACCTCCCTGGTCTTTGTGGTTGAATCTGTATTTGAAATTCACTGCTTGACTGAGGGACTGTACAGGTGATTGTATGTGTGCAGTACAGAGATTAGATAGTCATTATAGCACACAGAGTGCGTCCATGCAACTTAATTAATAAGCAAATGTTTACTCCTGAACTTATTTAGGCTTGCCATATGATACGTTATTTAACAGACGCTCAAATCCAGAGCGACTTACAAGAGCAATTAGGGTTAAATAAAGGTTAAATAAATAAAATTTAAATAAGTGCCTTGCTCAAGGGCACATCGGCAGATTTTTCACCCAGTTGACTTAAGACATTTCAGCTTTCCATTTTTAATCAATTTGTACAAATTTAGAAAAACATAATTCCACTTTGAAATGTGGAAAAAGTCAAGGAGTGTGACTACTTTCTGAAGGCACTGTATAATGACTACAGTGCCTATATTTAGTGGATAGGTATGGACTGGTATAAGACAGAATAGCAGTGGAATATCCTTTTTTGGTTGAAACGAAACAGTGTAGAAAAATTCTACTTTTGACATGGTTACCACATGTAGCGCCGTGATGCCATAGTGTGAAATATGTTGTCATTGTTATCATTGTTATAACCCTCCCTATCATGACTCATGGCCTACATATTACACAATGTACACGCATATGTTCATGTTTTGTTGTCTGTTACGGCTATCGAGCAAGAGTACTCCCCTTGCTTTTAAGTTTTTACCGTCAAAGAAAATACTGTTATTTTCATAGAGTTAATATATCACGTGTCTAGTGCTTAGAGGGGGGGGGGGGGGGGGGGGGGGGGTTCTCCCTCTCGTTCTCTCTTTCATTTCAACAGCTGTGTCAACATGACAGATTTTCAGAAACAGGCAGAGAGAGAGAGAGAGATGGAGCGAGAGAGAGAGACAGACAGAGACAGAGACAGAGACAGAGACAGAGACAGAGAGTGAGTGAGTGAGAGAGATTTGTTGAATTCAAAAAAGCTTTTGACTCAATATGTCTTGAGGGTCTGCTAAACACCAAATAATTCATGCAGAGCAGAATTAGGCTGATACCAGCTAACTATCACAATCCAGAAAAGAGACATTAAATTCTACAACCACCTAAAAGGAAGCAATTCCCAAACCTTCCATAACAAAGCCATCACCTACAGGGAGATTAACCTGGAGAAGAGTCCCCTAAGCAAGCTGGTCCTGGGGCTCTGTTCACTATAACAAACAGACCCCACAGAGCCCCAGGACAGCAACACAATTAGACCCAACAAAATAATGAGATTTGACACATTGGAAAGGATTAACAAAAAAACTGAAGCAAACTAGAATACTATTTGGCCCTAAACAGAGTACACAGTGGCAGAATACCTGACCACCGTGACTGACCTAAACTTAAGGAAAGCTTTGACTATGAACAGACTCAGTGAGCATAGCCTTGCTATTGAGAAGACAGGCTATGTGCACTCAAGAGAAGACAGGCTATGTGCACACTGCCCACAAAATGAGGTGGAAACTGAGCTGCACTTCCTAACCCCCTGCCAAATGTATGACCATATTAGAGACACATATTTCCCTCAGGATACACAGACCCACAAAGAATTCAAAAACAAATCCAATTTTGAGAATCTCCCATATCTATTGGTTGAAATACCACAGTGTGCCATCTTGCAGCAATATTTGTGACCTGTTGCCACAAGAAAAGGGCAACCAGTGAAGAACAAACACAATTGTAAATACAACCCATATTTATGTGTATTTATTTTCCCCTTTGTACTAAACTATTTGCACATCGTTACAACACTGTATATAGCCATAATATGACATTTGAAATGTCTTTATTCTTTTGGAACTTTTGTGAGTGTAATGTTTACTGTTCATTTTTTTTTGTTTATTTCACTTTTGTTTATTATCTATTTCACTTGCTTTGGCAATGTAAACATATGTTTCCCATGCCAATAAAGCCGTTACATTGAATTGAGAGAGAGAGAGAGAGAGAGCTGACAGAATGATAGTTTTAGCTCGTCTGTATGAAGCACTGACACAATAAAACCTTGTTAAAAGTATAGCTAAGACAAACTGTGCAACGCCCAATCATGGAGAAGCTAAGGAGGCTACTTTACATACACACACACGCAGGCTCGCGCGCGCACACACACACACATTAGGCTGTCCTCATTAGGTTTCCAGGGAGAGCCAGGGAGGGCCAGGGAGAGCCAGGGAGAGCCAGGGAGGGCCAGGGAGAGCCAGGGAGGGCCAGGGAGAGAGGGCTGGCAGAACTCTAAGTGCCTGTGGGAGAGAACTGGAGGAGGGGGAATGCGGTTAGCGGCGGAGGGGGTAGTGTGTGTGTGTGTGTGTGTGTGTTCGTGTGTGCATGCGGTGGAAAGTCCTGTACTGCTGTGCTGTGCTTGCTTTTTTCTCTAAGAGAAGTTTTGACATCCACTGTGGTGCATACTGATGGCTTTCCAGTGCTTAAATCCCCAAACTTGCATTCTTCTGAAAACACACATATAGGCGTGTGCACATATTCATGTACACACACACACACACACACACACACTTACTGTTTTCAAAGTGCTGCATGTTCTCATTTTTAATATGCTGAGCCACTGAGAACTGTCTGGCGTGATTTCAGGCCGAGGAGAGGAGGAGAAGCACATACCAACTACGAATAACATGAATAACATGAATAACAAACACGTAATCGTTAACAAACTGTTTGAAACTTTAACTAATAACATCTAAACAAACCACACTATTTATACGCATCACAAAACATCTTGAAACATTCCAAAATATCTCGATTCATAACGAAACATCTCTGAACATCACAAAACATCACCAAACACCACAAGACATCACCAACACCATGAAATATCACCAAACACCATGAAACATCACCAACACCATGAAACATCACCAAACATCGCAAAACATCGCCAAACACCATGAACATCACCAAACACCACAAGACATCACCAAACACCACAAGACATCACCAAACACCACATGACATCACCAAACTCTATGAAACATCACAAAACATCACCAAACACCATGAAACATCACCAATAAACATACCCAAACACCATGAAACATCATAAAACACAATGAAACATCACCAAACACCACAAGAAAATCACCAAACACAGTGAAACATCACCAAACACCACAAGAAAATCACCAAACACAATGAAACATCACCAATCATCACAAAACATCACCAAACACCATGAACCATCACCAAACACCACAAGACATCACCAAACACCATGAAACATCACCAAACACCACAGAACATCCCCAAACACCATGAAACATCATAAAACACCATGAAACATCACCAAACACCACGAAACATCACCAAACACCAAAAAACATCACCAAACACCATGAAACATCACCAAACACCATGAAGCATCACCAAACACCATGAAACATCACCAAACACCACAATACATCACCAAACACCACAAAACATTACCAAACCGCATGAAACATCACCAAACACCACAAAACATCACCAAACAGCACAAAACATCACCAAACACCATGAAACATCACCAAACACCACAAAACATCACCAAACACCATGAAACACCACCAAACACCACAAAACATCACCAAACACCACAAGACATCTAAGCTGTATTTACTCAGATATCACAGCAGGAGTTTTACAGTTGAGCTGGCCGGGCAGAGAGACAGACAGACAGACAGACAGACAGAGAGGCAGACAGACAGACAGACAGACAGACAGACAGACAGAGAGGCAGACAGACAGACAGACAGAGAGAGACAGAAAGACAGGCAGACAGACAGGCAGACAGACAGCAGTACTAGGTCATGGTGCATGTCAAGAGGCTGCATGAGAGAGCTCTGCCACACATAGTGCCAACTTTCTGCCAGCGAACAGATGGCAGCATCGCTACTGGGAATCCCAGGGAAAGAAGACAGGGTGGGAGAGAGAGGAGGGGGAGGGGGAAGGAAGAGAGAGATAATCCAATGAAATAGTGTCAACAACAGCCCACCCAAATACCCCACTAAAATGATGCGGAACTCATACAGCCCTCCCCTGAGTCTGCCGACTCTTTGATTCTTCATCTCTTTTATCTCTACACATCTTATTGCATGTATATGTAAAAAGACACTTAGCTTTGTCCCAATATCCACACTTATACCAATAAGTAATGTAGTATGGACATTCTTTCAAATCAGTTATTGCGTTATTTGTTCCACTGTAGCATCTGCGGCGTAGCACATGAACATGGCATAGCTACTTCTCTAACAGATCATTGTATAATGTTGTGCGTTGTAGCGTCTGCGGCGTAGCCTGCACCCGGGGCTGTTGAGGAGGATCTCTTCTACATGGACCACCACCACCTCAGCTACGGGCTTGCCCACCATCGAGCCTGGACCAGTACGCAGGGCCAGCATCAGCGTCAAACCCTTCCACGAACCACTCACCTGCAGGTAGGCTACAGTACTGACCCCAACTCTGGTCCTTTCCCTAACCCTCTCAAACTATCCAACAGTACAAATACAGCGTGGGTTAACCCTTTAGACCCCATTAGAATTCTATGGGTTCTAGAATGGGTTAAAAGAAGTCTGGCGTGAAATTGTAATCATACCGTGATCACCGTAGTGATAATCACAACATGCCTGTCATCAGTAGGATATTGGAGTTCAATGGGCTCACTTTACTATAACATGCTAAACCCAGTGTCATATTGTGGCATAATGAAGCAGCACGCCCCAGCAGTCATTTATGGAAATGGACCATGTGCCCCATGTGGGCTAGAGAGACGCTGTGCCCTTTTTTTGATTTTTGTCATTTAGCAGACGCTCTTACCCAGAGTCACAGCTCTTATCCAGAGTCACAGCTCTTATCCAGAGTCACAGCTCTTACCCAGAGTCACAGCTCTTACCCAGAGTCACAGGTCTTACCCAGAGTCACAGCTCTTATCCAGAGTGCATTCATCTTATTAAGATAGCTAGGTGATACAACCACATATCACAGTCGTGGTATATCAGCAACGCCATAACTCAGGGGGAGTTGAGTTATGCAAAAAAACACAGGACAAATATAAATATATGGGTTAAGTGCCTTGCTCAAGGGCACATCAAAGGATTTTTCACCTTGTAGGCTCAAACTAGCAACTTTCAAACTAGCAACCTTTCGGTTACTTGCACAGCGCTCTAACCGCTAGCTGCCCACCAGCTAAAGGAATTAACCTGAATAACTAAGACATTAAAGACACTCCATTATACATGATTTCTGCAGAGACAGGAATCCGAGCTGTGTATATAATATACGGATGTAGGCCTATGGGATTTGTGTGTATTAGCTGGGAGCTTTGATTAGGGCTACATTAAATAGGCATGTCTCTCTCTCTGTGTGTGTGTGTGTGTGTATGTTTGTGTTGCTGGGGGTCTTGGGAAACCTACATGGAGAGGGACGGCTACATAGCATTGAGATGAGACTGATAAACTGAAATGAAAACAGCTGAAAACGTCCAAACAAGGCCACAGTCACACACTGTCTCATAGTCAGTATTTTCCCTCTGTCCCTGAACCAATACGTAGTATATTATTAGTAATTTCCAACAGTAAATCTTCCCTAAATTGATGCATGATGCTGAGAATACACAGGCCTCTCACTTTCTCTGTTATGACGTTTTGGTATTATTATTGTGGTATAGTTCACATGGATCCATGTCCTTTAATAGTCTGTGTTTTGTAATTAGAAGACGTTGTGGTCGGTTTGTGTTTAGGGAATGTCTCCACAGGGTCAACATTTCCTATGAAGGGGTTACTGTGACATAATATATTGCTTGTGTTTTTAGCATGAGCTGATCTATCCTAGCTGATCTAACCAGCTGATCTATCCGAGCTGATCTAACCGAGCTGATCTACCCAGCTGATCTAACTGAAATGATCTAACCAGCTGATCTAACCAGCTGATCTACCCAGCTGATCTAACTGAGATGATCTAACCAGCTGATCTACCCAGCTGATCTA
>QNTS01007040.1:6924-18697 GCA_003317085.1 Hucho hucho
GTGTTACTGTAGTCCAGCTCTACTGTTCTGCTCCTATTGGCCGTGTTACTGTAGTCCAGCTCTACTGTTCTGCTCCTATTGGCCGCGTTACTGTAGTCCAGCTCTACTGTTCTGCTCCTATTGGCCGCGTTACTGTAGTCCAGCTCTACTGTCCTGCTCCTATTGGCCGTGTTACTGTAGTCCAGCTCTACTGTTCTGCTCCTATTGGCTGTGTTACTGTAGTTCAGCTCTACTGTTATGCTCCTATTTCTCTCTCTACCATTCTCCCTGAAGTGTGCACTCATTCACAGCCACGTCTCCCTGAAGTGTGCACTCATTCACAGCCACGTCTCCCTGAAGTGTGCACTCATTCACAGCCACGTCTCCCTGAAGTGTGCACGCTTCGTGAGGGAGATGCAGGTAGTGTTAATGCACAGGTGTGTAATGAAATGGGAACACAAACTAGAGGCCAATTCTTGATGAGCTTGAGTGTGACATGTTTTTGTCATTGCAGGTATGGGCGCTTGGCAATGGCCAGACTGGATGAGGAAGTGAGGCTGAGAGAGAAGTCTGCAGAGAGACAACGGCTACCTGGGACTGCGGCAAGAGAGGACCTTTGTGCAGGTGAGGGGGAAGGTGGGAGAGAAGCCTACAGAGTAGAGACTACCTGGGACTGCTGCTGAAGACTACCTCTGGGTGGTGAGGGGGAAGGTGGGAGAGAAGCCTACAGAGTAGAGACTACCTGGGACTGCTGCTGAAGACTACCTCTGGGTGGTGAGGGGGAAGGTGGGAGAGAAGCCTACAGAGTAGAGACTACCTGGGACTGCTGCNTGGAGAGGATTTCTGGGGGGAGGGCGAGTCATACTGGTGGCTATGTTGTTAACCCTGTGGCGTTAACAGGTTCCTGCAGCTTGTGTCAGGGTGGAGTTACCTGACCCATGGAGAATTACTTCCAGGCAGAGGCCTTCAACCTGGATAAGGTGCTGGACGACTTCGAACAGAACCAAGGTGAGACCAATTAACAAATTAGCCTATTGGCAATCCAGCAATCGGATGTGCTGTGCTGAGCGTTGATTCTCATCTTCTCTCCAGAGTGAGTGTTTTTATAGGATGTATTATCTGGTTATTAAAGGAGGGTAACGGTGGAGAGGGAATGCAGATAATAGGATCAGCCTTTCCCTCAGGGTTATGGGTAATTGGTGTCATATATATATATATATATTTGGTTGAGGTGTGTGTGCGAGCACTTGTCTGTGTTGAAGTGTGTGACGTTCACATCGTTGTTCTTAGTTTTTTTTTTTTAAAGGGATACAACACCTTATCGTGAATAAAATAAAACACAATAAAATAACAATAAGCCTATATACAGGGGGTACTGAGTCAATGTGAAATGCTTACTTTACAAGCCCTTAACTCTTTCTTGAACTGCACTGTTGGTTAAGAACATATAATACCAAATTAAATTATAAAAAGTAACACAATAACAATAAGCCTATATACAGGGGGTACTGAGTCAATGTGCGGGGGTACAGGTTAGTCGAGGTAATATGTACATGTAGATAGGGGTAAAGTGACTATGCATAGATAATAATAAACAGCGACTAGCAGCAGTGTAAAAACGAATTGGGGGGGGGTTAGCAATGTAAATGGTTGTGGTGGCCATTTGATTAATTGTTCAGCGGTTTTATGGCTTGGGGGGGGGTAGAAGCTGTTAAGGAGCCTTTTTGGTCCTAGACTTGGCGCTCCGGTACCGCTTGCCGTGCAGTAGCAGAGAGAACAGTCTATGACTTGGGTGACTGGAGTCTTTGACAATTCTATGGGTTTTCCTCTGATACCACCTATTATATAGGTCCTGGATGGCAGGAAGCTTGGCCCCAGTGATGTACTGGGCCGTTCGCACTACCCTCTGTAGTGCCTTGCGGTCGGATGCCGAGCAGTTGCCATACCAGGCGGTGATTCAACCGGTCAGGATGCTCTCGATGGTGCAGCTGTAGAACTTTTTGAGGATCTGAGGACCCATGCCAAGTCTTTTCAGTCTCCTGAGGGGGAATAGGCGTTGTCGTGCCCTCTTCACGACTGTCTTGGTGTGTTTGAACCATGTTAGTTTGTTGGTGATGTGGACACCAAGGAACTTGAAACTCTCGACCCACTCCACTTCAGTCCCGTAGATGTTAATGGGGGCCTGTTCGGCCTGCATTTTCCTGTAGCCCACCATTAGCTCCTTTTTGTATTGCTCACATTGAGGGAGAGGTTGTCTCTGACGACCACCCTATTGGCTGTCGGTAATCAGGCCTACCACTGTAGTGCCAGTTGGTCAGCGCATGCTTTGAGTACACGTCCTGGTGATCCGTCTGGCACCGCGGCTTTGTGAATGTTGACCTGCTTAAAGGTTTTTCTCATATAGGCTACCGAGAGCGTTATCACACTGTCGTTCGGAACAGCTGATGCTCTCATGCATGTTTCAGTGTTGCTTGCCTTGAATTGAGCGTAAAAAGACATTTAGCTCTTCTAGTAGGCTCGCGTCACTGAGCAGCTCGCGTCTGGGTTTCCCTTTTGTAGCCTGTAATAATAGTTTTCAAGCCCTGCCACATTAGGACTCCTGAGTGGCGCAGCGGTCTAAGGCACTGCATCTCAGTGCTAGAGGCGTCACTACAGACCCTGGTTCGATTCCAGGCTGTATCACAACCGGCTGTGATTGGGAGTCCCATAGGGCAGCGCACAATTGGCCCAGCATCATCCGGTTTAGGGTTTGGCCGGGTAGGCCGTTATTGTAAATAAGAATTTGTTCTTAACTGACTTGCCTTGTTTGATAAAATATAAATGAATAAACATCCGGCGAGCGTCAGAGCCGGTGTAGTAGGATTCAGTCTTAGTCATGTATTGACACTTTTCCTGTTTGATGGTTTGTCTGAGGGCATAGCGGGATTTTTAATAAGTGTCCGGATTAGTGTCCCACTCCTTGAAAGCGGCAGCTCTAGCCTTTAGCTCGATGCAGATGTTGCCTGTAATCCATGGCTTCTGGTTGGGATATGTACGTACGGTCATTGTGGGGGTGACGTCGTCGATGCGCTTATTGATGAAGCCGACGACTGAGGTGGTGTACTCCTCAATGCCGTTGGATGAATCCCGGAACAGATTCCAGTCTGTTCCACAGTTCTGTAGTGTAGCATTCGCATCATCTGACCACTTCCGTATTGAGCGAGTCACTGGTACTTCCTGCTTTAGTTTTTGCTTGTAAGCAGGAATCAGGAGGATAGAATTAGTCAGATTTGCCAAATGGAGGCTAGAGGGAGAGTATGCTTCTCTGTGTGGAGTAAAGTTGGTCTAGAGTTATTTTTTTTAATCCTCTGGTTGCAAATGTGATATGCTGGTAGAAAGCTTTTTCTTGTTTGAAGGAACAGCTTGTTGTAATATCCCAAACAACCAACACTGTTGCGAACGTTTTTTAAAGTTAAATGGTTTTGTTACGCACAAAATGTATATCCGCCTATTGATTTACTGTCATGTGACATTGCTAAATTATAGCTGGTACCATCAGATACATGTACATTTGAGTCATTTAGCAGATTGTCTTATCCATTAGTGAGTTCATACCTATTTGTACTTTTTCGTGCTGGGACCCTTTGGGAATCGAACCCACAACCCTGGCGTTGCTAGCGCCAATAGTCCTTCTGGAGATGGAAGAACCTTCCAGAAGGGCAACCATCTCTGCAGCACTCCACCAATCAGGCCTTTATGGTAGAGTGGCCAGACGGAAGTTACTCCTCAGTAAAAGGCACATGACAGCCCGCTTGGAGTTTGCCAAAAGTCCCCTAAAGGACTCTCAGATCATGAGAAACAGCATTCTCAGTTCTGATGAAACCAAGATTGAACTCTTTGGCCTGAATGCCAAGCGTCACGTCTGGAGGAAACCTGGCACCATCCCTACGGTGAAGCACGGTAGTGGCAGCATCATGCTGTTGGGATGTTATTCAGCTGGGACTGGGAAACTAGTCAGGATCGAGGGAAAGATGAACGGAGTAAAGTACAGAGCGATCCTTGATGAAAACCTGCTCATGACCTCAGACTGGGGCGAAGGTTCACCTTCCATCAGGACAACGATCCTAAGCGCACAGCCAAGACAGTGTCTTCGGGACAAGTTTCTGAATGTCCTTGAGTGGCCCAGCCAGAGCCTGGACTTGGCATCTCTGGAGAGACCTGAAAATAGCTGTGCAGCGATGCTCCCCATCCAACCTGACAGAGCTTGAGAGGATCTGCAGAGAAGAATGGGAGAAACTCCCCAAATACAGGTGTGCCAAGCTTTTGGCATCATACCCAAGAAGACTTGAGGCTGTAATTGCTGCCGAAGGTGCTTCAACAAAGTACTGAGTAAAGGGTCTGAATACTTACACTACCGTTCAAAAGTTTGGGGTCACTTAAAATATGCTTTTCTTTCAAAAAGGACATTTCTTTGTCCTTTTTGAAAATAACATCAAATTGATCAAATACATTGTAGACATTGTTAATGTTGTAAATGACTATTGTAGCTGGAAACGGATGATTTTTTTTTTTAATGGAATATCTACATAGGCGTACAGAGGCCCATTATCAGCAACCATCACTCCTGTGTTCCAATGGCACGTTGTGTTAGCTAATCCAAGTTTATCATTTTAAAAGGCTAATTGATCATTAGATCATTTAGCAATTATGTTGGTACAGCTGAACTGTTCTGCCTCAAAATGGCCAGAAACAAATAACTTTCTTCTGAAACTCGTCAGTCTATTCTTGTTCTGAGAAATGAAGGCTATTCCATGTGAAAAATTGGCAAATAACTGAAGATCTCGTGCAAATCTGTGTACTACTCCCTTCACAGAACAGCGCAAACTGGCTCTAACCAGAATAGAAAGAGTGGGATCCCCGGTGCACAACTGAGCAAGAGGACAAGTACATTAGTGTCTAGTTTGAGAAACAGACGCCTCCGAAGTCCTCAACTGGCAGCTTCATTAAATAGTACCCACAAAACACCAGTCTCAACGTCAACAGTGAAGAGGCGACTCCGGGACGCTGGCCTTCTAGGCAGAGTTCCTCTGTCCAGTGTCTGTGTTCTTTTGCCCATTTTAACATTTTCTTTTTATTGGCCAGTCTGAGACCAACGTAAACCTTGAATTTGTAGGTTTAAAATATCCCTCTATGGCCAAGGTTGACCTACATTTTAGGAAATACCATTGGTTGTTGGATATACAGTCTAAGATCTTTCATAGGCTGAAGTTGTGCCAGGATAGAATCAGTTCCACCTGTGGAGGTTAGCATAGGGCTAATGTGTGCCATGTTATTTAACGGGGCCAGCTACAATTTTGCGTTCTGTCACTTGCAAGTAAATCAATGCTATTCAGTGGCTGATGTGCATATTTATTTATAAAAAAAATTTTTTTTTACCAAGATGCTGGATGCTCATATCATCGGTTTCAAATACAAAAACAATAACCAGTAGCGCCCCCGGTTATCCACCTTTTGTGGATCTCAGCTGCTTCAAGTCCGACGACATTGTGTACAGTGGATAGTACACTGGTGTGTGTGTGTTGTCGCTGACTGTGTCTATTTTAAGACTAGTGCAGAGATCAGCATTATAGGGTTGGAGCCATGCCGTGATGAAGCTGGATGGGTCATAAAGAGATTGAGGAACAGTGGGGAGAAAAACAAAGGGGGGGGGGGGACAGGAGGGGAGGAGAAGCCTCTTACTGTGGCACACGGAACGGGGCAGAGTCCGCTATGGGCAGGGCTTGCCCACCACTCGGTTTCATTTGCAGAGGCTTTCCATACAGACAAGCGGTGGGGCAGAGCGGGTTTTGTATAGCTCAGTGGGTTTGCCTGGGTTATAATTCATTAAGGAAACAGTTTACCATTTTTAAGAACCGAACGGAAGCAAATCGACACACTAGTTTCTTTTGGACAAATTCTGGTAGGTCCCTCTCCGTTTGCTTCCGTTTTTAAGAAATGTTTTGTTTCAGAATCGGCGTAATGAATATGCCAGGGCTTGTTCAGTACAACAACAAAAAAACATTTTGGAACGCTGCAGATAGAACTGACATGATTCCTTGAATCAGAGGTTTGTTTTTACATATCTATCTGAATATTTGCCAACGTTGTGTCCGCCGTCCTGCTGAACACAGCTCTGGAACCTGCTCGTCCCTATGTGAAGCTAGCCAAAATAACGAATAATAATTAATTTAATTTGTAAAGTGCCTTTCTCACACCCAAGGCACATATTTGTTTAATAATAATATCCAGAACTCCGTTGTAATGTTGTATGGTAACTTAATGTTCATTTCTCTATCTGTAAACAGCTCTGGTGGACATTTTCTGCAGTCAGCATGCCAATTGCACACTCCCTCAACTTGAGACATCTGTGGCATGTGACAAAACTGCACATTTTTATTGGCTTTTTATTGTCCCCAGCACAAGGTGCATCTGTGTAATGATCATGCTGTTTAATCAGCTTCTTGATATGCCACAGCTGTCAGGTGGATGGATTATCTTGGCAAAGGGAGAAATGCTTACTAACAGTGACGTTAACATTTTTGTGCACAACATTTTGACAGAAATAAGGTTTTTAGTCCGTATGGATAATTTCTGGTATCTTTTATTTCAGCTCATGAAACATGGGACCAACACTTTACATGTTAGGTTTTGTTGTTGTACAGTGCGTTCAGAAAGTATTCAGACCCCTTGACTTTAACCACATTTTGTTACTTTACGGCCTTACTCTTAAATTGATTAGTTTTTTTCCGTCATCAATCTACACATTATACCCCATAATGACGATGCAAAAATCATTTTTTATTTTTTTTATTTGTTGAATGAAAAAATGAAAAACAGATTCCATATTAACATAAGTATTCAGACCCCTTCCAAATTTTGTTACGTTATTCAAAAATTAATAAAATTATTTTTTCCCCCCTCACCAATCTACTCACAATAAAACCCCACAATGACTAATGATAATTTATTACAAATACAAAACTGAAATACCTTATTTAGGTAAGTATTCAGACCCTTTGCTATGAGACTCTAAATTGAGATCAGGTGCATCCTGTTTCCATTGATCATCCTTGATGTTTCTACAACTTGATTGGAGTCCACCTGTGGTAAATTCAATTGATTGGACATGATTTGGAAAGGCACACACCTGTCTATATATGGTCCCACAGTTGACAGTGCATGTCAGAGCAAAAAACAAGCCATGAGGTAGAAGGAATTGTCCGTAGAGCCCTGAGACAGGATTGTGTCGAGGCACAGATCTCGGGAAGGGTACCAACAAATGTCTGCAGCATTGAAGGTCCCCAAGAACACAGTGGCCTCCATCATTCTTAAATGGAAGAAGTTTGGAACCACCAAGACTCTTCCTAGAGCTGGCCGCCCAGACAAACTGAGCAATCGGAGGAGAAGGTCCTTGGTCTGGGAGATGACCAAGAACCTGCTTATCACTTTGACAGAGCTCCAGAGTTCTTCTGGAGATGGGAGAACCTTCCAGAAGGACAACAATCTCTGCAGCACTCCACCAATCAAGCCTTTATGGTAGAGTGGCCAGACGGAAGCCACTCCTCAGTAAAAGGCACATGACAGCCCGCTTGGAGTTTGCCAAAAGGCACCTAAAGGACTCTGACCACGAGAAACGAGATTCTCTGGTCTGATGAAACCAAGATTGAACTCTTTGACCTGGCACCATCCCTACGGTGACGCATGGTGGTGGCATCATCATGCTGTGGGGATGTTTTTAAGCATCAGGCACTGAGAGACTAGTCAGGATTGAGGGAAAGATGAACAGCGCAAAGTACAGAGATCCTTGATGAAAATCTGCTCCAGAGCGCTCAGGACCTCAGTCTGGGGTGAAGGTTCACCTTCCAACAGGATAAAGAGCCTAAGCACGTAGCCGAGAACGCAGGAGTGGCTTCGTAGTCAGGTAGTCTCTGAATGTCCTTGAGTGGCCCAGCCAGAGCCCGGACTTGAACCCGATCGAACATCTCTGGAGAGACCTCAAAATAGCTGTGCAGCGACGCTCCCCATCCAACCTGGCAGAGCATGAGAGGATCTGCAGAGAAGAATGGGAGAAACTCTCGAAATACAGGTGTGCCAAGCTTGTAGCGTCATATGCAAGAAGACTCAAGGCTGTAATCGCTGCCTTAGGTGCTTCAACAAAGTACTGAGTAAAGGGTCTGAATACTAAGGGAAAGGTATTTACGTTTTTTTTATTTGTAATTTCCCGTGGGGAGGTTAATCACTACCCGGTAGTGCTACGAGAGTAGGGATGGGTACACTAGCTAGCTACTAACCTCTGTGTAACGTTAACAGAACTACAGGAAAGAAGTGCTCGGCAGGTGGGGGTGAAGGACACTGCACCGGTGTCCCCCAGCTAGCTAGCAGCCGCCTCTGGTGGGGTTTTATTTTTCAGCAGCTGGCATCCAACGTTGGTGCATCACCGCCACCTACTGTACCCGAGAAATGGTGCCAGCATCCTCAATGGAAGCTGCCGTGGCATGTGGTCAACGCAGTCTGCGAGGGGTAATTCGAGGGCGCTGGATAGGAAAGGCGGAGGGGAGAAATTGGCTTTAAGGCCACTTCCCTCCCAATACATCCCAACATTTATTTCCCAATCCACCCATTCAAGCCTCGTTTCTAAATTTCCACTCCTATTTGAACCCTTTCAGTTGTCCTGTGTAGTATTACCTTCCAGTTGTCCTGTGTAGTATTACCTTCCAGTTGTCCTGTGTAGTATTACCTTCCAGTTGTCCTGTGTAGTATTACATTCCAGTTGTCCTGTGTAGTATTACATTCCAGTTGTCCTGTGTAGTATTACCTTCCAGTTGTCCTGTGTAGTATTACCTTCCAGTTGTCCCGTGTAGTATTACCTTCCAGTTGTCCCGTGTAGTATTACCTTCCAGTTGTCCCGTGTAGTATTACATTCCAGTTGTCCCGTGTAGTATTACCTTCCAGTTGTCCCGTGTAGTATTACCTTCCAGTTGTCCCGTGTAGTATTACCTTCCAGTTGTCCCGTGTAGTATTACATGGAATCTCTTCTGTTTCAAACTTATTGTCAACATGGTTTTATAGGTCACGTTCCCCTGCTCTGGTGTTGCGTGCATCAACCAATGATTGCATGCCATGTCATTGACTGTGCTGTTTGGCACCAGATAGCTATAACATATGTGGATCTGACATGTGTCGCAATGCCTGCGCAGAAGAACGTGCCCGTAATCGCTCTCTCTCTCTGCCCCCCTTCTAGATGACGAGACAGACAGTCCCACTCTGTCGGATGCTAAGTGGAGTCAGATCCTGGCCCCTCCGGCCCACTTCCTGTCTCTGAACCCTGCTCTGGCTTTGACCCCTGACCCCAGGGACGGGGACAGTCCCCTCCCCTTCAAGACCCTCCTGGCCCCCGACCCGTCCTCTAGCGACTCCCAGGGGCCTGACTCCAAACGCCACCCCGCTGCCAAGCCTCCGTCCTGGGGAGAGGAGAGGCCAGGCCGCGCTGCGGACGTCCACAGCCCTCCGCTCCCCCAACCCAACATCGGCAAGCTGGTGGGGGGTGAGGAGGGCTTGTCTCCCCCTGTGCCGGCCTCCTCTAGCCCCCCTCCTCACCACCACCACCACCACCTGGCCCTTGAGAACGGCTTCACCTCTATCAGCCCCTCTTGTCCATCCAGCCCTGCTCTCAACGGGCTCAGTGAGGAACCCTGCAAGGGGAACCATACAAGGGTGACCCCTTCAAACCACCACCAGCCCCCTTGCCCCTCTGACCCACGTCCTGATGCCCCTGTGGAGGGTAGGGAGGAGGAAAGGAGTGGTGGAATCTCTCACATTAGTCATTCACACTTTACCTATGAGGAGAGGCTGGGAGGGGACGGACAGGTGGCAGACAGACAGGTGGCAGTAGAGGAGTCTAACCCCCGGCTGGAGCCAGAGAGCGCTCGGGCTGGGTCACCCATACAGGAGAGGGACGGAGAGGAGGCTGACATGGCTGGTGGACAGTCACAGGACACTGGGGAGAGCGGACAGAATGGAGGATGGAGAGAGGGAAGACCGGGAGAAGTGTCTGGGGGGAATGTACAGAATGGAGGGGTGATGGAAGAACTGAGAGGGAGGAGAAAGGAGTGTAGGAAGTCTTCTCAGAAGGAGATGAGGTTGAACGGAGAGCTGGAGAAGAGGAGAGGTCAGAATGGAGAGATGGCGCTCACCAACGACCTGGCTACTGCAGGGGAAGAAGAGGAGCGAGGGTCTCTCACCCCTCCCCCCTCCAAGGAGGACTCCGTAACAGAGGAGAAGGAGATGGAGGAGAGCAAGCAAGAGAACGAAGGAGGAGGAGAAAGAGGTGGTAGCTCTTATCCCAAGAGACTGAACAACAGTTGTTTGCAGCCGGTGAGCTTGCCGTTTGGCGGGGCACGTCCTAAACAACCGGTCAGTCTCAAACTCCAAATCCCCCGGCCCCTATACGAACAGGTCCAGAATCAGCTAGCACCTTCTGTTAACACCGCCGGCAGCATTACTGATGGTGGCAAGAACAAGAACCTTGAGAACCGTGGCGGTGCCGTAATCATGGATACGGCAACTGTAGTTGCCTTGGGCGACCCTGGTGGTGGTGGTGATGTTGTGAAGGGGGAGTTGCTAGCCGGGGAGTCTCCGTCGTCGGGCCTGGTGGTGGCGTCAGAGAGCAGCCCGGATAATGACTTCCAGGCAGGGCAGCATCACCAGGGGGCTCTGCCCAGGAAACAGCTCTCCTCCCTGGGGGATGTGGCCCCCGTGTGGGTCCCTGACTCCCAGGCTCCAGTCTGTATGAAGTGTGAGGTCCGCTTCACCTTCACCAAGAGGAGGCATCACTGCAGGGCCTGTGGAAAGGTGGGTGGAGTCTACACAGCAGGGCTCTTCAACCCTGTTCCTGGAGAGAGACCCTCCTGTAGGTTTTTGCTCCAACCCCAGTGTTAATTCACCTGCTTCAGTTTATCAACCGGTTTCTAGTTAGAATCAGGTGAGCTAGATTAGGGAGTGTGTAGGTGTGTCTCAGCCCAGGCCGTTAGCCCAGGCCGTTAGCCCAGGCCGTTAGCCCAGGCCGTTAGCCCAGGCCGTTAGCCCAGGCCGTTAGCCCAGGCCGTTAGCCCAGGCCGTTAGCCCAGGCCGTTAGCCCAGGCCGTTAGCCCAGGCCAACCCAATACAATGGTCTCTCTCTCCAGGTGTCATGTAATGGTGTGTGTGTGTGTGTGTGTGTGTGTCTGCAGGTGTAATATAATGTGTGTGTCTCTCTCTCCAGGTGTTCTGTGCTGCCTGCTGTAGCCTGAGGAGCAGACTGATCTACATGGACAGGAAAGAGGCCAGAGTCTGTATCACCTGTCACTCTGCCCTACTGACTGGTGAGTCACTAATACTACTGGGCTAGGATTAGCTTACTACATCCCTTTCAGAATTGTATCCATTAGGATTTCAACACAACACTGGTCCTAGATCAGCATCTACTAGTACATCTTCCTTGGGTTCGGACGGGGTTGGGTGTTACGTTTCCAGATCCTATATCGATCTTGATCAAGTATCTTATATCGTTCCTATGTCAACCTGGTCCCCTAGAGCTCCTTAGGTCACCCTGGTCCCCTAGAGCTCCTTAGGTCAACCTGGTCCCCTAGAGCTCCCTAGATCAACCTGGTCCCCTAGATCAACCTGGTCCCCTAGAGCTCCCTAGATCAACCTGGTACCCTAGGTCAACCTGGTCCCCTAGAGCTCCTTAGGTCAACCTGGTCCCCTAGAGCTCCCTAGATCAACCTGGTCCCCTAGA
>QNTS01007041.1:0-18784 GCA_003317085.1 Hucho hucho
CTTCTCACTCCCTACCTCTCTCTACCGCTTCTCACTCCCTACCTCTCTCTACCGCTTCTCACTCCCTACCTCTCTCTACCGCTTCAAACTCCCTACCTCTCCCTACCTCTGCTCACTCCCTACCTCTGCTCACTCCCTACCTCTGCTCACTCCCTACCTCTGCTCACTCCCTACCTCTATCTACCGTTTCTCACTCCCTACCTCTTCTCACTCCCTACCTCTACTCACTCCCTACCTCTACTCACTCCCAAAATAGCCTCTAACACTCTACTCAGCAAATTGGATGCAGTCTATCACAGTGCCATCCGTTTTGTCACCAAAGCCCCATATACTACCCACCACTGCGACCTGTATGCTCTCGTTGGCTGGCCCTTGCTTCATGTTTGTCGCCAAACCCACTGGCTCCAGGTCATCTATAAGTCTTTGCTAGGTAAAGCCCCGCCTTATCTCAGTTCACTGTCCACCATAGTAGCACCTACCTGTAGCACGCGGTCCAGCAGGTATATTTCACTGGTCATCCCCAAAGCCAATTCCTCATTAGGCCGCCTTTCCTTCCAGTTCTCTGCTGCCAATGACTGGAACGAATTGCAAAAATCACTGAAGCTGGAGACTCATATCTCCCTCACTAACTTTAAGCATCAGCTGTCAGAGCAGCTCACAGATCATTGCACCTGTACATAGCCCATCTGTAAAAAGCCCACCTGTAAAAAGCCCATCTGTAAAAAGCCCATCCAGCTACCTCATCCCCATATTGTTATTTTTTGGTTGTTGCTCCTTTGCACCCCAGTATCTCGACTTGCACATTCATCTTCTGCACACCTATCACTCCAGTGTTAATTGCTAAACTGTAATTATTTTGCCACTACTGCCTATTTATTGCCTTACCTCCCTAATCTTACCTCATTTGCACACACTGTATATCGATTTTTTTCTACTGTATTATTGACTGTATGTTTGTTTACTCCATGTGTAACTCTGTGTTGTTGTATGTGTTGAACTGCTTTGCTTTATCTTGGCCAGGTTGCAGATGTAAATGAGAACTTGTTCTCAACTAGCCTACCTGGTTAAATAAATAAAGGTGGAATAAAAAAATCTATATAATAAATAAATAAATAAATACACACATATATATATATATATACACACACACACACACACACACACACACACACACAGACACTTCAGAAAATATGGATACATTGCAGTGGTGGGTGGGAGCAGAACTGGTCTGCAGATGACAAAAACACACTGCTTTTCACACTACCAACCCCCGACTACCACCATGAAAACTGACAGCTGGGGAGAAGAGCTGATGAAAATGTGAGTACAATATAGGGAAAGAAAATTGGGTCAAGGGTGTGAGGGAGAGAATGAAATGGTTGGAAGGGGAGACAGTGACGGAGAACAGCTGGTAGGGGAGGAAGGGAGGAGCGGACAAGGTGGAGGAGGGATGTTTTAATTAGCTACAGGCCCCCCTCATCTCCTCTTTTCTCCTATTCCTCATCTCCACAACCGGCCGTGATTGGGAGTCCCATAGGGCGGCACACAATTGGCCCAGCGTCGTCCGGGTTTGGCTGGGGTAGGCCGTCATTGTAAATAAGAATTTGTTCTTAACTGACTTGCCTAGTTAAATAAAGGTTAAATTAAAATAAATTTTTTTTTAAAATCTCCTGTCTTGCCATGTTGTTAGGTTGTGGTTCATTTAGGATGTGTGTGTGTGTGTGTGTGTGTATGTGTGCGCGCGCATCATCTTTAGCTCTGGTATCTTCCCCAATATTTGGAACCAAGGACTGATCACCCAAATCCACAAAAGTGGAGACAAATTTGACACCAACAACTACCGTGGGATAGGCGTCAACACAGCAACCTTGGGAACATCCTCTGCATTATCATTAACAGCAGACAAGGTAATTTCCTCAGTGAAAACAATGTACTGAGAAAATGTCAAATTGTCTTTTTACCAAATTACCGTACGACAGACTACATATTCACCCTGCACACCCAGGTGACAAACAAACATACCAAAACAAAGGCAAAGTCTTTTCATGCTTTGTTGATTTCAAAAAAGCTTTTGACTCAATTTTGCATGAAGGTCTGCTATACAAATTGATGGAAAGTGGTGTTGGGGGAAAAACATACGACATTATAAAATCCATGTACACAAACAACAAGTGTGAAAAAAAAACCATTTCTTTCCACAGGGCCATGGGGTGAGAGGGATGCAGCTTAAGCCCCACCCTCTTCAACATATATAACAACGAATTGGCGAGGACACTAGAACAGTCTGCAGCACCCGGACTCACCCAACTAGAATCTGAAGTCAAATGTCTACTGTCTGCTGATGATTTGGTGCTTCTGCCCCCAACCAAGGAGGGCCTACAGCAGCACCTAGATCTTCTGCACAGATTCTGACAGACCTGGGCCCTAAAAGTAAATCTCAGTAAGA
The DNA here is from genome assembly GCA_003317085.1 of Hucho hucho. Taxonomy (NCBI): domain Eukaryota; kingdom Metazoa; phylum Chordata; class Actinopteri; order Salmoniformes; family Salmonidae; genus Hucho; species Hucho hucho. The sequence goes on from QNTS01007041.1 coordinate 2,447, forward strand.
CAAAAATAATGGGGTTCCAAAAAAGGTCCAGTCACCAGGACCAGAAATACAAATTCCATCTAGACACCGTTGCCCTAGAGCACACAAAAAACGATACATAACTCAGCCTAAACATCAGTGCCACAGGTAACTTCCACAAAGCTATGAAAGAGCTGAGAGACAAGGCAAGATGGGCCTTCTATGCCATCAAAAGGAACATGGAATTCAACATACCAACTAGGATCTGGCTAAAAATATTTGAATCAGTTATAGAACCCATAGCCCTTTATGGTAGTAAGGTCTGGGATCCGCTCACCAACCAAGAATTCACAAAATGGGACAAACACCAAATTGAGACTCTGCTTGCAGAATTCTGCAAAAATATCCTCAGTGTACAACACCAAATAACGCATGCAGAGCAGAATTAGGCCGATACCTGCTAATTATCAAAATCCAGAAAAGAGACGTTCAATTTTACAACCACCTAAAAGGAAGCGATTCCCAAACCTTCCATAACAAAGCCATCACCTACAGAGAGATGAACCTGGAGAAAAGTACCCTAAGCAAGTTGGTTCTAGGGCTCTGTTCACAAACACAAACAGATCCCACAGAGCTCCAGGACAACAACACAAATAGTCACAAACAAATCATGAGAAAACAAAAAGATAATTACTTGACACATTGGAAAGAATTAACAAAAAAGGAAACTGAGCAAACTAGAATGCTATTTGGCCCTAAACAGAGAGTACACACCTGACCACTGTGACTGACCCAAAATTAAAGAAAGCTTTGACTATGTACAGACTCAGTGAGCATAGCCTTGCTATTGAGAGGCTGCCGTAGGCAGACCTGGGTCTCAAGAGAAGACAGGCTATGTGCACACTGCCCACAAAATTAGGTGGAAACTGAGCTGCACTTCCTAACCTCCTGCCAAATGTATGTCCATATTAGAGACACATATTTCTCTCAGATTACACAGATCCACAAAGACTTTGAAAACAAACCCAATTTTGATAAACTCCATATCTACTGGGTGAAATACCACGGTGTGCCATCACAGCAGCAAGGTTTGTGACCTGTTGCCACAACAAAAAGGAAACCAGTGAAGAACAAACACCATTGTAAATACAACCCATATTTTTGTTTATTTATTTTCCCTTTTGTACTTTAACTATTTGCATATCATTACAACACTGTATATAGACATAATATAACATTTGAAATGTATTTATTCTTCTTGGACTTATGTGAGTGTAATGTTTACTGTTAATTTTTATTGTATATTTCACTTTTGTTTATTATCTACTTCACTTGCTTTGGCAATGTTAACATTTGTTTCCCATGCCAATAAAGCCCTTAAATTGAGAGAGAAAGAGCGAGAGAGAGAGCGAGAGAGGCAGAGAGATTGTGTGTGGGTGTCAAGTTAAGTTGTAGTACTCACAGCTGTCTTCCTCTTCAGTGATGGCGCTGACGACGTAACAGGCGTACACGAAGCCCAGGAGCTGGGAACACACAAACACACACACAGAGAGTTACAACGCACACAGAGAGTTACAACGCACACAGAAAGAACGCACAGAGCGTTAGAACACAGATAGAGTAAGAACGCGCACAGAGCGTCAGAACGCGCACAGAGCGTCGGAACGCACACAGAGCCTCAGAACGCACACAGAGAGTCAGAACGCACACAGAGAGTCAGAACGCACACAGAGAGAGTTAGAACACACAGAGAGAGTTAGAACACACAGAGAGTTTGAACACACAGAGAGTTTGAACACAGAGTCAACCCACTTAATCTAAAAATGTCGCTACGTTTCACCATCATTGTAAAGCCCTAGTTATTTGGTTGCTTTGACAAAGTAATTTTTTGAAGAATATTATTTAGTGATACATTTCCGTCGGTCTCTAATTTTAAGGTCAACCCTGTTACGTGAACAGTTTTTCCCAATTGTTTACTCACTAAAACTGGCCCATGAGGCACGATGACCCAAACCTGTAACTCATTTAGCAGAACCATACACCCAATCAGACAAAACACAATACACAATTCTCTACCTTTGGCACAAACTACACAAAAAATAAATATTGTGTGCAAATGAAAAGCAACACTGTTCAACAAGCTAAGCTCAATTACCAATTTATCACTTTCACATGTGCAAACACTAATTGCGTAAAATGTTAACTTTGCAATCAGACCTTTGGTATGGATAAAAAGGCCACAGGTGAGTACGCACACAGAGAGTTAGAACACACAGAGTTAGAACACACAATACCCAATAATGACAAAGCGAAAACATGTTTTTATAACTTTTTGCACAAAAATACAAAACAGAAATACCTTATTTACGTAAGTATTCAGACGTTTTCTATCAGACTCAAAACTGAGCTCAGGTGCATCCTGTTTCCACTGATCATCCTTGAGATGTTTCTACAAATTGATTGGACTCCACTTGTGGTAAATTCAATTGATTGGACATGATTTGGAAAAGCACACACCTGTCTATATAAGGTCCCACAGTTGACAGTGTATGTCAGAGCAAAAACCAAGCCCTGAGGTCGAAGGAATTGTGTCGAGGCACAGATCTGGGGAAGGGTCCCAAAAAATGTCTGCAGCATTGAAGGTCCCCAAGAACACAGTGGCCTCCATCATTCATAAATGGAAGAAGTTTGGAACCACCAAGACTCTTCCTAGAGCTGGACGATTTAACTATTTGGCCTGAATCCCAAGCATCACGTCTTGAGGAACCCTGGCACCATCCCTACGAAGAAGCATGGTGGCAGCATAATGCTGTGGGGATGTTCTTCAGCGGCAGGGACTGGGAGACTAGTCAGGATCGAGGGAAAGATGAACGGATCAAAGTACAGAGAGATCCTTGATGAAAACATGCTCCAGAGCACTCAGGACCTCAGACTGGGGTGAAGGTTCACCTTCCAACAGGACAACGTAAGCACACAGCCAAGACAACACAGGAGTGGCTTCGGGGCAAGTTTTTGAATGTCTTTGAGCGGCCTAGCCAGAGCCCTGACTTGAACACAATCAAACATCTCTGGAGAGACCAGAAAATAGCTGTGCAGTGAATCTCCCCATCCAATCTGACAGAACTTGAGGGGATCTGCAGAGAAGAATGGGAGAAACTCCCCAAATACAGGTGTGCCAAGCCTGTAGCGTCATACCCAAGAAGACTCAAGGCTGTAACCGCTGCAAAAGGTGCTTCAACAAGGGTCTAAATACTTATGTAAATGTGACATTTCAGTTTTAAATTTGTAATACATTTGCAAAAATGTTCTAAAAAAAACATTTATATTTCTAAAAAGGCATTTTCACTTTGTCATTATGGAGTATTGCGTGCAGATTGATGAGGGGAAAAAATGATTTGATCCATTTTATAATAAGGCTGTAACATAACAAAATGTGGAAAAAGTCAAGAGGTGTGAATCCACTGTATCTACTACTTTTACTACTTGACAGTAGTACAACATTAAGCTCAGTAAAGACTAGATTCCAATACATACAGACAGGGGAAACAAAGTAGATGTTTCATGTATTACTATATGTATGAAATTGGGAGCTACAGTACCCTACGTTGTAACATGTTTGTCTTGTATACTGTATTACTGTAGTGTTTACTGTACTGGATGCTATTTTAAGTTTGTAGAACTGAAAGCCGACCATCACGTGGTGGTAGAACGCGTCTATTTACAGACCAACAGGAGGCTGCCATTGTGCAAATGGTAGTTGAAAATAATTCCATAAGACTGCAGGAAATCCAACAACAGATTATTGAAACCCTGCCATCTTCCATAACATCAGAGTGAGCTTATCAACCATAACCCACATCCTTAAGAAACACCATCTCCGGATGAAGCAAATCTACAGAGTCCCATTTGAAAGGGATTCCCAAAGAGTGAAGGATAAACAGTACAAATATGTGCAAGTAAGTAATGTACTTGTACTACACTCTTGAAACATTAGAGACTCATTGATGTTGCCAGTGAACTTTACTATAGTATTTACTGTTATTTCAGAGAATCATGGAGTTGAACGCAAGTCCCATCCCCCAGGAACTCATATTCATAGATGAGACTGGATTAAATAAAGTGAAGACGAGGAGGAGAGGAAGGAACGTTATTGGTCAACGCGCCATCATTGAGGTACCTGGCCAGCGCGGGGGAAATGTAACCATATGCGCAGCTATGAGCCACAATGGGGTCCTCCACCGCCATGCCACCCTTGGACCATACAACACTGCCCATCTCCTTCATTTCCTGACATGACAATATTTTCAGCCAGAGCAGAAAGGGCCAGGTGATCCTGTATGTTCTAATTTGGGACAACGTGAGCTTCCATCGGGCTGCTCAGGTCCGCAACTGGTTCCATGACCATCCCAGGTTTACAATTCTCTATCTCCCACCATATTCCCCATTTCTCAACCCCATTGAGGAATTGTTTTCAGTATGGCGGTGGAAGGTGTATGATCGCGAACCCCATGAACGTATGGTCCTTCTACAGGCAATGGAGGAAGCCTGTGGTGACATTCTAGCAGAGTCCTGTCAGGGGTGGATGCGTGATGCCAGAAAATATTTCCCCCGCTGCCTGGCCAAGGAGAATATCGCCTGTGATGTTGATGAAAATCTGTAGCCGGACCAAAACAAGAGACATGAACATTCGCAATGGAATATTTCTTTCTTGACTTATGATTTACTGGATTTTGACAGTTTCTTTATATATTCAATACAATTGATCTAACGTACAGTATAGTAGTACAAATAAGCCTATTTTCTTCCTTTGCACAGGAAAAATATATTTACTGTATCTTTGCATTCTTACTGTATGTGTGCTTACAGTATGCTGTTTGACATGTATTGAGTCATGTTGAAGTATAAAAATAAAGTTTTTGCATTGTGTTCCTCTCTTGTTTTCGTGTTTGAGTACACACAAACAATATACAGTATAACAACAACATCTTAGCCTTTACACTGAAAAAGGTTCTGATAGTACTGTTTAGAATACGTCACATTAGTGTGATCTCGGTAGTCACCAAGTTATATTAATTTGATGTGTGTGTGTGTGTGTGTCTCAATTGTATGCAGAGTTTCACTTTGAGCAGGGAGTACATGATTTTGATTGCCGTGTTTAATTTTACCTGTGGGGTTTGGGGAAATTGGCTAACTGATTTGTGTTTAGAGTTTTGAGTACCTGAGATATACACTGCTCAAAAAAATAAAGGGAACACTTAACACAATGTAACTCCAAGTCAATCACACTTCTGTGAAATCAAACTGTCCACTTAGGAAGCAACACTGATTGACAATAAATTTCACATGCTGTTGTGCAAATGGAATAGACAACAGGTGTAAATTATAGGCAATTAGCAAGACACCCCCAATAAAGGAGTGGTTCTGCAGGTGGTGACCACAGACCACTTCTCAGTTCCTATGCTTCCTGGCTGATGTTTTGGTCACTTTTGAATGCTGGCGGTGCTTTCACTCTAGTGGTAGCATGAGACGGAGTCTACAACCCACACAAGTGGCTCAGGTAGTGCAGCTCATCCAGGATGGCACATCAATGCGAGCTGTGGCAAGAAGGTTTGCTGTGTCTGTCAGCGTAGTGTCCAGAGCATGGAGGCGCTACCAGGAGACAGGCCAGTACATCAGGAGACGTGGAGGAGGCCGTAGGAGGGCAACAACCCAGCAGCAGGACCGCTACCTCCGCCTTTGTGCAAGGAGGAGCAGGAGGAGCACTGCCAGAGCCCTGCAAAATGACCTCCAGCAGGCCACAAATGTGCATGTGTCTGCTCAAACGGTCAGAAACAGACTCCATGAGGGTGGTATGAGGGCCCGACGTCCACAGGTGGGGGTTGTGCTTACAGCCCAACACCGTGCAGGACGTTTGGCATTTGCCAGAGAACACCAAGATTGGCAAATTCGCCATTGGCGCCCTGTGCTCTTCACAGATGAAAGCAGGTTCACACTGAGCACATGTGACAGACGTGACAGAGTCTGGAGACGCCGTGGAGAACGTTCTGCTGCCTGCAACATCCTCCAGCATGACCGGTTTGGCGGTGGGTCAGTCATGGTGTGGGGTGGCATTTCTTTGGGGGGCCGCACAGCCCTCCATGTGCTCGCCAGAGGTAGCCTGACTGCCATTAGGTACCGAGATGAGATCCTCAGACCCCTTGTGAGACCATATGCTGGTGCGGTTGGCCCTGGGTTCCTCCTAATGCAAGACAATGCTAGACCTCATGTGGCTGGAGTGTGTCAGCAGTTCCTGCAAGAGGAAGGCATTGATGCTATGGACTGGCCCGCCCGTTCCCCAGACCTGAATCCAATTGAGCACATCTGNATTTTTTTGAGCAGTGTAGTTTCAGCAAACGTGTTTTAACACTTAGGAAAAACGAATATGGTGAAACTATTCCTTTTTAAATAATGTTTCAAAAGAAACATTGAACATCTATAGTCAAATCATAGTGTAAAAGCAGGTTAGCTGGTTCTACTCTTTTTGGCCATTTTCTGGTGTTTTGTGGTGGAAAACTGAGTGGGTCGAGCATAACACGTCAACCCTGTTACCCATAGATAGACAGGCTAGAAATGTTTTTGAATTATTAGTTTTATGTGAAGCTTGGATTCAATTGCCACTCCCTGTATGTGTGGGGGACGTGAGTGTACGTGTGGGGCACGTGACTGTATGTGTGGGGCACGTGAACGTATGTGTGGGGCACGTGAGCGTATGTGTGGGGGACTGAGCGTATGTGTGGGGGACTGAGCGTATGTGTGGGGGATGTGAGTGTATCTGTGGGGGACTGAGTGTATTTGTGGGTCATGTGAGTGTATGTGTGGGGGACTGAGTGTATGTGTGGGGGATGTGAGTCTACGTGTGGGGGTTGTGAGTGTATGTGTGGAAGACTGAGTGGACTAGTCCTGACCTCCTGGACTCTAAATGTCTCTGGATATAAGGGCGGGAATAGCATAGCTATATCAATCTATTGTTAATCAGTGGTCAGTCCTCTCTCTCTCTCTCTGCGTGTTTCTCTCCCTCTCACCCAGTCTCTCCTTACTTCTCTCTTCATTGTCCCCTTCCCTCTCTCTCACTCCCTTGCTCTCCCTCTCTGCTGTCTGTGGCGGTCTCTGTTCTATTAGCATTCTAATGGAAAGTGACTCCTCTGACAGTTCCCCTCGGCTCTGTCTAAAGTGGTATGTGTGTTTTACGTATATGTCTGTGACCCCATCTAAAGTGGTGCTGTCAGGGGCGGACAGAGGTCTTGACAGAGGAAAACATACGGCGGAGAATGGAAAACAGCAGAGAGGGATGGAAAACTGGAGCAGAGAGGAGAAGAGTTCAGATTGGATGAGTTCAAAGCCAGGATTTGTTCCATTTGCTGTTCATCTATCAAAGCTTATCAGAGGAAACAGGCTTTGGGATATCACATGATATTTCACATTCATCCTTTCAGGATAACATCAGCCCACACACACACAAACACATTCACAGTGATACATGTGCATGTACTCACACAGACACACACGACAGTGGAGGCTGCTGAGGTCGAGGACGGCTCATAATAATGGTTGGAATGGAAACCACGTGTTTGATGTGTTTGGTATCATTCCATTGACTCCATTCCAGCCATGTTATGAGCCTTCCTCCCCTCAGCAGCCTCCACTGACACACACAAGCAAACACACACACAATACTCACTACTGCCATTGACCAGCGGCATAGATATGAAGGACACACACACACAATTGAGTGTATGAGAGTGAGACCAGCTGCTCAGCTGGGGGAAACAGACATTTGCATACGTTAATGAAGGGCAATCTCTAAGCGGCAAATATTAGCCCAGGTAGAGAGAGACAAAATTTGATTCCACACTCAGCAATAGGCATATCTAACAGTTTTGGTCGTCACTAGTTACCACAGCCACAAAGTAACAAATCCAGGTAATTTCTCCAATTTCTCTTCTTAAAATGTGATTTTAAACCTAACCCTAACCTTAACCGTAACCTTAGCCATACTGATAACTGTATGCCTAACCCTAAATACATATTTTTGTTCATGAATTTTTACAATATAGCCAATTTTGACTTTGTGGCTGTACTATCTAGTGGAAACTCTTTTAGGCATTGCCTGGCAACCCAAACTCCTTGCTCCGGCCAACCTCTATGCCACGCCCATAGATGTTAGTTTCTTCTCCGCAATAAGTCTGGATCTGAGTACTTACACAACGATTTCTAGAACGCAAACACATTCTAACTGTTCTGATTGGTCTCAGAAACCGAAGGGTTGGGCCAGAGCCATAACAAATCACATGTTATTTGTCACACTTGCCGAATACAACAGGTGTAGACCTTACAGTGAAATGCTTACTTACAAGCCCTTAAGAAGATTTTTTTTTTTAATATAACAAATAATTAAGGAGCAACAATTAAAATAACAGTAGCGAGGCTATATACAGTGGGTTCCGATACAGAGTAAATGTGCGGGTGCACCGGTTAGTGGATGGTAATTGAGGTAATATGTACATGTAGGTAGAGGTAAAGTGACTATGCATGGATAATAAACAGAGAGTAGCAGCAGCGTAAAAACGCGGGGTGGGGACAATGCAAGTAGTCAGGGAAGCCATTTTATTAACTGTTCAAGAGTCTTATGGCGCTCCGGTACCGCCTGCCGTGCGGTAGCAGAGAGAACAGTCTATGACTTGGGTGGCGGGAGTCCTTGGCAATCTGACACCGCCGGGTATAGAGGTCCTGGATGGCAGGAAGCATGGTCCCAGTAATGTACTGGGCTGTACGCACTACCCTCTGTAGTGCCTTGTGGTCGGAGGCCGAGCAGTTGTCATACCAGGCGGTGATGCAACCAGTCAGGATGCTCTCGATGCTGCAGCTGTATAACATTTTGAGGATCTGAGGACCCATGCCAAATCTTTTCATTCTCCCGAGGGGGAATAGGTGTTGTCGTGCCCTCTTCACGAATGTCTTGGTGTGTTTGGACTATGATAGTTGTTGGTGATGTGGACACCAAGGAACTTGAAGCTCTCAACCTGCTCCACTACAGCCCCGTCGACAATCATCTCCTTTGTCTTGATCACGTTGAGGGAGAGCTTGTTATCCTGGCACCACACTGCCAGGTCTCTGACCTCCTCCCTACAGGCTGTCTCGTTGTCAGTGATCAGGCCTACCACTGTTGTGTCGTCGGCAAACTTAATGATGGTGATGGAGTTGTGCTTGGCCATGCAGTCATGAGTGAACAGGGAGTACAGGAGGGGACTGAGCACGCACCCCTGAGGGGCCCATGTGTTGAGGATCAGCGTGGTGGATGTGTTGTTACCTACCCTTACCACCTGGTGGCGGCACTTCAGGAAGTCCAGGATCCAGTTGCAGAGGGAGGGTCCTTAGCTTAGTGATGAGCTTTGAGGGCACTATGGTGTTGAATGCTGAGCTGTAGTCAATGAATAGCATTCTCACGTAGGTGTTTCTTTTGTCCAGGTGGGAAAGGGCAGTGTGGAGTGCAATAGAGATTGCATCATCTGTGGATCTGTTGGGTCGGTCAAGGGTTTCTGGTGTTGATATGAGCCATGACAAGCCTTTCAAAGCACTTCATGGCTACAGACGTGAGTGCTACGGGTCGGTAGTCATTTAGGCAGGTTACCTTGGTGTTCTTGGGCCCTGGGACTATGGTGGTCTGCTTGAAACAGGTTGGTATTACAGACTAGGTCAGGGACAGGTTGAAAATGTCAGTGAAGACTCTTGCCTGTTGGTCAGCGCATGCTCGGAGTACACGTCCTGGTAATCCGTCTGGCCTTGCGGCTTTGCAAATATTGACCTGTTTAAAGGTCAATATTTACTCACATCGGCTACGGAGAGCGTGATCACACAGTCATCCAGAACAGCTGATGCTCTCATGCATGCTTCAGTGTTGCTTGCCTGAAGCGAGCATAGAAGTTATTTAGCTCGTCTGGTAGGCTCGTGTCACTGGGCAGCTCGCAGCTGTGCTTCCCTTTGTAGTCTGTAATAGTTTGCAAGCCCTGCTAGTGACCCTGGTACTTCCTGCTTAGATTTTGCTTGTAAGGAGGAATCAGGAGGATAGAGTTATGGTCAGATTTGCCAAATGGAGGGCAATGGAGAGCTTTGTACGTGCATCTGTGTGTGGCGTAAAGGTGGTCTAGAGTTTTTTCCCCCTCTGGTTGCACATTTAACATGCTGGTAGAAATGAGGTAAAACGGATTTAAGTTTCCCTGCATTAAAGTCCCCGGCCACTAGGAGCACCACCACTGGATTTTATTTGATTTAACCCTTATTTTACCAGGTAAGTAGACTGAGATCACATTTTCATTTACAACAACAACCTGGGGAATAGTTACATGGGAGAGGATTGAGCCAATTGTAAACTGGGGATGATTAGGTGACTGTGATGGTATGAGGGCCAGATTGGGAATTTAGCCAGGACACTGGGGTTACCACCCATACTCTTATGATACGTGACATGGGATCTTTAGTGACCACAGAGAGTCAGGACACCCGTTTAACATCCCATCCGAAAGACGGCACCCTACACAGGGCAATGTCCCCAATCACTGCCCTGGGGCATTGGGATATTTTTTTAGACCAGAGGAAAGAGTGCTTATTGGCCCTCCAACACCACTTCCAGTAGCATCTGGTCTTCCATCTAGGGACTGACCAGGACCAACCATGCTTAGCTTCAGAAGCAAGCCAGCAGTGGGATGCAGGGTGGTAAAATGCTGTTTGCTTATGGCTCTATACAGCTCGTTGAGTGCCGTCTTAGTGCCAGCATCGGTTTGTGTTGGTAAATAGACAGCTACAAAAAATATAGATGAAAACTCTCTTGGTAAATAGTGTGGTCTACAGCTGATCATGAGATACTCTACCTCAGGCGTGCAAAACCTTGATACTTCCTTAATATTAGATTTCGTGCACAAGCTGTTATTTACAAATAGACCCAGACCACCACCTCTTGTTTTACCGGAAGCAGCTGTTCTATTTTGCCAATGGACCGAAAACCCCACCAGCTGTATGTTATCCATGTAGTTCAGCCACGACTCGGTGAAACATAAGATATTACAGTTTTTATGTCCCGTTGGTAGGATATCCTTGATCGGAGCTCATCAAGCAGTATATCCTCCGCGTCGGACTCGTTAGCCTACATTGGGTGTGTAAAATTTTCAATTACAGCATTATTTAATATGAAGTTATTCTTCTACTATTTTTTATGTTACCAATTATATTGAAATCTTAATATTATCTTCTAATTACAATTATTATGGCTCTTCTATATAACTTAATGCAATCTATTAGCTTCTAAAATGTAACTAGGTATATCTAGCTGTCCGATAACACGTTCTGATGCAATGGCTTGTCCTGCACTTTGTTAAAACCCAGAGTGCATTGAGTGAATGTTGAAAAAATATCTTGGTTCCTTTCTAAACATAGCAATGAGAATGCAAAGAGGACTCAGTCCACAAAATAGGTGAACTGAACTGGCAAAACTGTTGAGTCCTCATTCAAAGGCAAGGGCTGTGTGAATACAAAGAGAACTGAGCTATTTTGCAAATAATTTTAACCACAGAGTGAACTTTAAAGAGGACTGAGATTGGTTATTTTAAAGAGGACTATATGTGAAAACACCCTCAGACTAAAGTGTGTAGCGAACATAGAGCAGCGGAAGAACTCAGTTTGAGTCGTCAGGCAACCAAAGAGCTCAGTCCAGTAACACCTATCATCTTTCTTTCTATTATTTTACTTTGGCAACTATTCTGTTCCAGTCAGTCCTTTGTGTGTGTGTGTGTGAGTGTGTATAACTGAGTGTTTGACTGTGTGTGTGTGTGTGTGTTTGTGACTGTGTGTGTGTGTGTTTGTGTGAGACTGTGTGTGTGTGACTGTGTGTGATAGAAGGGGGATTTACATCGATCGGCTGGCTAATTAACACACTATTGATCTGGCTCACTGTCCTAGGAGAAAGTGCCCTTAAGTATGAGAAAAAGAAAGAAAGAAAGAAAGAAAAAAAGAAAAAAAAGAAAAGAAAAAAAAGAAAAGAAAAGAAAAGAAAGAAGAGAATTCAACTAGAGAGACCAATTTGCAACCAAAAAGAGGAGTACTCCTGGTCAAGGGTGAAACATTGGATTCAGACCTGATGAGTAATGCTCACAGTGGTAGCTAAAAAAGGAAACAATCAGAATATATTGTAAATACACAAGTAAGGCTTTACAGGTTTTCAGCCCTATGGTCATTCACTGGCAGAAATGGACTGGATCTTTTTTGTGTGAGCCTTTTCCAAGACCTGATACAATTGGAATGGAATTAAGCTAACAATACTTGCACTTGTAATGGTAGATGACAGCAAGATAAAACATATATATACAGAAACCAACAGCACCATGGTAAAACAATTCCAGATAGAGAGAGAGAGAGAGAGACAAAGAGAGACAGAGAGAGAGAGAGAGAGAGAGAGAGAGAGAGAGAGAGAGAGAGAAGGGGGGGGCTTCTTCTGTGGCAGGTTAATTACCTGGCATTGTCTGTCTGACGATGAGGCAACAGCTTCCCCAACAGAGTCCCAAAATGAGATCACCTCTGTGACTGTGTGTGTTTGTATATGTGTGTGTCTCTGTGTGTGTGTGTGTGTGTCTGTGCGCAGGCGTGCGTGCACGTGTGTGTATCTGAGAGTGTATGTGTGTGTCTGTGTGTGTGCGTGTGTGATGGACTGGAAAAGAACAGGTGGATGTGGTCCCTGCAGCCCCTATCTCATCATATTCTGCCTGTCATTAAACACACCTGCACGCACGCGCACACACACACATAGGGGCAGAGGGGGCTGTATCCAAAGATCACACTAAACACATTCAACACAAACTCACACATGCATGCACACAGAGAGTTCTACCCACATTTTTCCTTTAATTTTATTTCACCTTTATTTAACCAGGTAGGCCAGTTGAGAACAAGTACTCATTTACAACTGCGACCTGGCAAAGATAAAGCAAAGCAGTGCGACAAAAACACATGGGATAAACAAACGTACAGTCAATAACACAATATAAAAATGTATATACAGTGTGAGCAAATGAAGTAAGGAGGTAAGGCAATAAATAGGCCAATAGTGGTGAAGTAATTACAATATAGCAATTGACACTGGAGTGATATACAGTTGAAGTCGGTTTACATACACCTTAGCCAAAGACATTTCATCTCAGTTTTTCACAATTCCTGACATTTAATCCTAGCAAAAATTCCCTGTCTTAGGTCAGTTAGGATCACCACTTTATTTTAAGAATGTGAAATGTCAGAATAACAGTAGAGAGAATGATTTATTTCAGCTTTTATTTCTTTCATCACATTCCCAGTGGGTCAGAAGTCAATTAGTATTTGGTAGCATTGCCTTTACATTGTTTAACTTGGGTCAAACGTTTTGGGTAGCCTTCCACAAGCTTCCCACAATAAGTTGGATGAATTTTGGCCCATTCCTCCTGACAGAGCTGGTGTAACTGAGTCAGGTTTGTAGGCCTTCTTGCTCGCACACGCCTTTTCAGCCCTGCCCACATATTTTCTATAGGATTGAGGTCAGGGCTTTGTGATGGGCACTCCAATACCTTGACTTTGTTGTCCTTCTTGACTTTGTTGCCATTTTGCCACAACTTTGAAAGTATGCTTGGGGTCATTGTTCATTTGGAAGACCCATTTGCGACCAAGCTTTAACATCCTGACTGATGTCTTGAGATGTTGCTTCAATATATCCACATAATTTTCCATCCTCATGATGCCATTTGCGGTTGGGATGGTGTTCTTCAGCTTGCAAGCCTACCCCTATTTCCTCCAAACATAACGATGGTCATTATGGCCTAACAGTTCTATTTTTGTTTCATCAGACCAGAGGACATTTCTCCAAAAAGTACGATCTTTGTCCTCATGTGCAGTTGCAAACCGTAGTCTGGCTTTTTCATGGCGATTTGGAGCAGTGGCTTCTTTCTTGCTGAGCGGCCTTTCAGGTTATGTCGATATAGGACTCATTTTACTGTGGATATAGATACTTTCGTACCTGTTTCCTCCAGCATCTTCACAAGGTCCTTTGCTGTTCTGGGATTGATTTGCACATTTCGCAACAAAGTACATTCATCTCTAGGAGACAGAACGCGTCTCCTTCCTGAGTGGTTTGACGGCTGCATGTTTATGGTGTTTATACTTGCGTACTATTGTTTGTACAGATGAACATGGTACCTTCAGGCGTTTGGAAATTGCTCCCAAGGATGAACCAGACTTGTGGAGGTCTACAATTTTTTTTCTGAGGTCTTGGCTGATTTATTTTGATTTTCCCATGAAGCCAAGCAAAGAGGCACTGAAGGTAGGCCTTGAAATACATCCACAGGTAAACCTCCAATTGGCTCACAGTCAACTTAGTGTACGTAAACTTCTGACCCACTGGAATTGTGATACAGTGACTTATAATAAGTGAAATAATCTGTCTGTAAACAATTGTTGGAAAAATGACTTGTGTTATGCACAAAGTAGATGTCCTAACCAACTTGCCAAAACTATAGTTTGTTAACAAGAAATTTGCGCAGTGGTTGAAAAATGAGTTTTAATGACTCCAACATAAGTGTATGTAAACTTCCGACTTCAACTGTTTGTGCAGATGAGGATGTGCAAGTAGAAATACTGGTGTGCAAAAGAGCAGAAAAACAAAAACAAATATGGGGATGAAGTAGGTAGTTGGATGGGCTGTGTACAGCTGCAGCGATCAGTAAGCTGCTCTGACAGCTGATGCTTAAAGTTAGTGAGGGAGATACTTCAGTGATTTTTGCAATTTGTTCCAGTCATTGGCAGCAGCAAACTGGTAAGGAAAGAAGGCCAAAGTAGGTGTTGGCTTTGGGATGACCAGTGAAATATACCTGCTGGAGCGCGTGCTACAGGTGGGTGATGCTATGGTGACCAGTGAGATAAGGTGCACGAAATCTAAGGAAGTCTCTAGATTTTGCTCGCCTGAAGTAGAGTATATTGTGATAAATTGCAGGCCACTACTTGCCTAGAGAGATTTCAGCTATACTTTTCGTGGCAGTTTATTTACCACCACAGACGGATGCTGGAACTAAGACCGCACTCAGTCAGCTGTATAAGGAAATAAGCAAACAGGAAACCACTCACCCAGAGGCGGCGCTCCTAGTGGCTGGAGACTTTAATGCAGGGAAACTTAAATCAGTTCTATCAAATCTCCATCAACATGTTAAATTTCAACCAGAGTAAAAAAAATTCTAGATCACCTGTACTCTACACACAGTGACGCGTACAAAGCTCTCCCTCGCCCAACCATTTGGTAAATCCGACCATAATTCTATCCTCCTGATTCCTGCTTACAAGCAAAAATTAACCTCTCAGGGATCACTGCACAACTTGACCGTTTTGGAGAGCCTGGCGTGCCCAAAGTAAAATGCCTCCCATTCAGGCCCAGAAAATAGGATATGCTGCACATATTACCATTGGATAGGGAACACTCTGAATTTTGTAAAACTGTTAACCATTTGTCTGTGAGTAAAACAGAACGGATATGGCAGGCAAAACCCCGAGGAATTTCTGTCCTGGAGAAAGTGGTTTTCACAGAGTACCTCATTTGGAACCCCTCCCTCATGAAAATGCCCATAAAAGGGCATATGAATGCAGTACCTATCGCTTCCTCTGGATGTCCTTAGTCTCTAGAAAGTGTTTTGATGCTGTTCAGATGAATTAGAGCAGAGAAGAAGAGGGAATCAGGAAGTGCCTCTTTGGAACTCTATAGTAGTGGGCGCGCGCTCTCGCCAAGCACGCACTGTTTTTTTCTTCGTCTGTAGAGCTCAGTTTATATTCCGGTTGATTTATTATAGTAAATATACGTAAAAGTGTTCCTAAGGATACATTTAAAATGATGTTTGATTGTTCTTGGACAAGTTTATAGGTATAAGTTGAACGAGTTCTAGTCACGTTTCAATGGAGTAGTCGACGCTGTAGTTTCTGATTATAACGCGCGAACCAAATGGAGATTTATGGATATAATACATGACTTTTTTTAACAAAAGAACCATGGATTGTCTTCGTTGGACACTTAGGATGACCTCAGCAGAAGTTCTTCAACAGGTAATTGATTTGTTTTCGCTGTGAAATGTGTTATGTGTGTGCCACGCTGGCTAATGAATTCATGGCTATGTGAAAAGTATGTGAGGTGCTGCCCTCAAACAATCAAATGTAGTGCTTTCGCCGTAAAGCCTTTTTGAAATCTGACAACGCTGTGATATTGCCAAGAAACAGAGCTTTTGATGAGTATGAAACACTTGTATATTGGTGGATGTTTAATAATTCAACTTTGGGATTTTGAATTTGGCGCCT
>QNTS01007041.1:20496-33956 GCA_003317085.1 Hucho hucho
GGAGGTCAGAGACCTGGCCGTGTGGTGCCAGGACAACAACCTCTCCCTCAACGTAACCAAGACTAAGGAGATGATTGTGGACTACAGGAAAAGGAGGACCGAGCACGCCCCCATTCTCATCGACGGGGCTGTAGTGGAGCAGGTTGAGAGCTTCAAGTTCCTTGGTGTCCACATCAACAACAAGCTAGAATGGTCCAAACACACCAAGACAGTCGTGAAGACGGCACGACAAAGCCTATTCCACCTCAGGAGACTAAAAAGATTTGGCATGGGTCCTGAGATCCTCAAAAGGTTCTACAGCTGCAACATCGAGAGCATCCTGACTGGTTGCATCACTGCCTGGTACGGCAATTGCTCCGCCTCTGACCGCAAGGCACTACAGAGGGTAGTGCGTACGGCCCAGTACATCACTGGGGCTAAGCTGCCTGCCATCCAGGACCTCTACACCAGGCGGTGTCAGAGGAAGGCCCTAAAAATTGTCAAAGACCCCAGCCACCCCAGTCATAGACTGTTCTCTCTACTACCGCATGGCAAGTGGTACCGGAGTGTCAAGTCTAGGACAAAAAGGCTTCTCAACAGTTTTCACCCCCAAGCCTATAAGACTCCTGAACAGGTAATCAAATGGCTTTCCAGACTTTTTGCATTGTGCCCCCCCCCGCTGCTACTACTTTCGGTTTATCATATATGCATAGTCACTTTAACTATACTTTCATGTACATACTACCTCAATTGGACCGACCAATCAGTGCTCCCGCACATTGGCTAACTGGGCTATCTATCTGCATTGTGTCCCGCCACCCGCCTACCCCTTTTTTACGCTACTGCTACTCTCTGTTCATCATATATGCATAGTCACTTTAACCATATCTACATGTACATATACTACCTCAATCAGCCTGACTAATCAGTGTCTATATGTAGCCTCACTACTTTTATAGCCTTGCTACCTTTACAGCCTCGCTACTGTATATAGCCTCGCTACTGTATATACTGTTGTTTTTATTTCTTTACTTACCTATTGTTCACCTAATACCTTTTTTGCACTGTTGGTTAGAGCCTGAAAGTAAGCATTTCACTGTAAGGTCTACACCTGTTGTATTCGGCGCACGTGACAAATAAACTTTGATTTGATTTGAAATAGTTAAAGTACAAAAGAGGAAATAAATCAACATAATTATGGGTTGTATTTACAATGGTGTTTGTTCTTCACTGGTTGCCCTATTCTTGTGGAAACAGGTCACAAATCTTGCTGCTGTGATGGCACACTGTGGTATTTCACCGGCTACCGTTTCTCAGTAAAGTCTTATGTTAATCCTTAACCACTGATTCCTCATCTGGTCTCTTCTCTGCACCTAAGTCCAACCTTACCAAGTCAAAGCAAGCTTCTGACACAACATGGACACAGATCACCCAGATCCAGAATGTGGTAGCCCACCAAGGAGCACTGTTAGGATGGCAGCAACAACAGCTCTCCCAAATATCCGGGACCCTTCGGGCACTTGCCGAGTTACTCCAACCATGGCACACCCCCAATCCAGGAGGAGCCAATGCCCAGATCTCATCACCCAGTGCTACAGACATCGTCGTGGTTCCTCCAGGGAACCTGCACCGGGAACCCAAGATCCCAGCCCCCAAGCGGTATGACAGCCACCCGGGAGGATGCAAGGGGTTCCTCACTCAGCGTTCTCTGGTGTTTGAGCTACAGCCCTCCTCGTTCCACACCGATCAGGCCATGATCACCTACATCATCTCTCATCTCTTGGGCAAGGCCCAGGCGTGGGTAACGGCGGTGTGGGAACAGCAGCCACCATCTTGCAGATCCATAGTAGCCTTCAATGCCGAGCTGCGACAAGTCTTCGACCACCCAGTCTGCGGACGAGAAGCGGCCAGCCAACTGTTCAACCTCCGCCAAGGGGCTAGACCAATGGCTGACTTCGCCTTTGAGTTCCGGGTACTTTTGGGATATCGGGGGGGGTACTGTCATGGTTCCTCCTGGCACCATGACAGAGACCTCCCTAGAGACTTTTATTGGACTCTTTTACTGTGTCTCTTTTAACAGAGGTGTGTTTTCTGTTGTCCTTTGCAGAAGCTTTACCGCGTGCGTTCGTTTCCTGAGTGAGTTTGAGACTTTTCAAGTGTACTGTGATCCTGCGGCTACCGTTTCTCAGTTTAGTATTATGTTTATCCTTAACCACTGATTCGTCATCTGGTCTCTTATCTGCACCTGGGTCCAAACTTACCACATCTCTCTCTCTATATCTTTCCATCCCTTCCTCCCTCCCCACCACCCACGGCCTCTCTGATGTTTAACTGATCCTTTTTTGGGTGAAAAATCATCTGTTCCCCTAAAAACAGATGAACAAGTAAAGCTCTCTGTTGAGACTCTTTGGGGTTTAATATGAGACAGTCATGTTTTTATTAAGCTATCTGTATAGCCTGTCACTGATTCTCCAAAGCCCAGCTACAGACAGAATGATCTATCCTCCTTCCCCCTCTTTCCCTCTCTTCTCTCTCCTCCTTCCCCCTATTTCCCTTCATCCCTCTTTCTATTCCTCTCTTGCTTTAGCCAGCTAGACTAAACTAACACATTTTAATACTGATTTATACTAAGCTTTAATAGTGATTTATACTGAGCTTTAATGCAGCATGTGTGTATTACTGCTTCAAAGTGGTGGAACAAGCTTCACAAGCTACACTCCTGCTGAACAGTAGCTAACATTTCACATGGGTGTTTCATTAGTGGTTGAAAGCTTCTTTATTTGACGGTCTCTCCTACATAAAAGGGACACACGCCTAACACCAGTAGCATAACACACACAACAGCAGTGTCTCAGTGCAGGATGCAAACACAGGCCTCCAGATACAGCTGTCACACAGACAGACTCCCAACAGCTTGTCTCACTAGATCACTCCTTCATACAGCTGGCTGTTAACTGTAGACATCTGACTTAAGGGCCTCACACACACATGCACACCTGAATGCCCGTGCACGCAGCCTAGAGCAGTAATCATAGGGGTCACTCGCGGGCCTCTCATGGGGACCCCTCAATCATCCAGTGACAACCATTCATCACTTGAAAAAAGGGGGTAGGTTTCCATCACTTGAAACATCAACCAACCAGTGTTAAGGTGGGAACACAGAAAGCCAAGGAACACCACACACACACACACACAGCTCAGCAGGGCCTAAGGGTAGCAGACCACACTTATATTAGGATCATAATACTGACACACACTATTCCAGTATTCCTTTGTTCCACATTAGTCCCACACTACTAGGGTGATAGCCCACCACAGTCTTATATCAATACATTTGTATTAGCTTTATAAAAATGACACGCACACACACAAAATCCTACCGAATCTACATGTTCCCTCAGAGAGAGAAAAAATTGTCTCCCTTTTTTCTCTCTCTCTCCTTCACTCTGTCTCCCTCCTTCCCTCGCTCTCTCTCCTAACTGCCCTGACCTTTTCTCTCCCATTTATGGAGGAAAGTTATCTTCTCATATACATTGTTTATGTAACAGATGATGTATGGAGACAGGGGGAGGACAACAGGAGGAGAGAAAAACAGAAGGAGAGAAAGAGAGAGGAGATGCTCTGGGGTAGAGGAGAGGGGGTAGAGTAGAGGGGGAGCCTGTGGTGATGAACAAAAATGTTGTGCTGACTGGCAATGACAATAAAATCAGTTGATATTGGAAGTATTGATAATCTATAAGAACCCCAGAGAGAGAGAGAAAGAGAGAGAGATGATTAAAGATATATCTCTCTTCCTCTCTTTCTGTACAGTATCCTCCCCTCTTCACTTCCTCCAGTCACATCACAAACATGAAGAATGTAACTGGTTGGACAACAGCACTAACTGCCTCCAGTATTGGTCAGTACTCAAATTATTCATCATAATGAACCATTCTCCTCCCAGGCTAAATATTTAATGGGCTTTCCACAGTGACCTTGTACAGTCCACACAAAGACAAAGGGAAACACCCCTCCCTACACCTCTCCCTCACTTCCCTCCTCTTTAACAATCAAGGAGAGAGAGGAAAACCAAAACAACTCAGTGAGATTTTATAGACTCAATCTACCTCTCCCAGAGAGAGCTGTTCCCACGGTGACAGGATAGAATGCCTGGAGGACAATACCATCTTACTACATAGCGCGGGTGGGGGGGATTCGGGTGGTGAATGGTAGAACCAAAGCCTGAGGTCCAGCATGAGATAAAGGATTAGACAGAGTTTCTGTCATTAAAGAACGGAGGCTGTAGGCTGCTGTTGGAGTCAACCATTTCAAACGTTTCATTGAAAGTTGTTCTATTTGGCTCCCAGAGCAAATATAGCCTCATGACATCATAACATAATTCTTCTTAATCTGGTTATAGCCTGAGGTAAGGAGTAGTACATCATTTGAGAACCCAGCCACAAGACTCTACACTGATGTATTTGGGACCTTCTCATAGACACCGTTGGAGGCGTGAAGACAGATGAAAACGTGAAATCGACTAAATTAATGTTACTGTGTGAATAAAATTGTCATGTTTGGATTGTTTCAAGAGTTCATAAAGAGATACACATTTGAATTTGGTTCGTCAAAGAGCAGCAGTGACACTGGGGTGCGCTCCTATCATTTGAATTGAGTTGATTAGATTAGAACCTGGCTGTGTTTTCCTGTCTTTTGTTTTTACTAGCAAAGGGCAAAGAAATGTTCGGTCAGGTTTTGGGTGAGTTTCTGCTTGAATTTTCTTAAAAGGACAATGAATTTGTTCATACTTTGAGAACTTGTTACCAAGCTACTGTGTGTATCAGACACATTGTTTTTTCTCTTAGAGATGATTTTGAACTGAAGACGTGTATCCACGTTAAAGTCTTAGCCTATTGGTGATAGTCGTTTACTCTGAGTAGTCTGTAATGTATCATGTAGTTCATGTACAATGGAATTGTTTGAGTGTTAATTCTTTCATGACTAATTAATTTAGTTGAATTGAGCAAATGCATTCCTCGTTTTACAGAGTAGTTCTTTGATTGACTATACATTTATAATTTAGCAGGTCTATTGGTAGTTGTCATATACACTACACGTGCTTGGGTTCCACCTTGACATCTCTGATCTGCTTGCCTCAATAAATTAATGCTAGAACACTGGTTGCCAGGATTGGCTATTTGTATCTCTTAATAATTACATAAACTGCAAGTTAGACATGTTCATTATAGCCATACTACGTGGTGATGAGAGGCTAGCTACCTTGACTAGATCCTCTAGAGACAGGGCCTGTTGCATTTATTCACATAATATATTGGAGTCAGATTGATACATTTAGTTTATTATTATTATTAATATATATATATATATATATATATATATATATAAAATAGTGACCCGTCCTCAGACGATGGGGATTTCTACACCCCTACACAGCAGTCCCCCTGAGCACCATGATTCACTAGGCAGGGTAGGGCCCAACGTTAGAGGGTTGCTGTCATTCATAGAAAGGTCAGAGTTACTAAATCATCTACTGGATGGGCTGTAAGTTGCACAGCAGATTGTATTATAGTAGAATACATTCACTTACAAGTGTCCCTGCTATTGGACAGTTTAAGGATATCTGTATCTCTGCCCTGTCTTGCTATAGCAAGGCTTCGCAGTCACCTAATACAGCAGTATCATCTCAGAGATGATGTCCTAGTTGATGGAGCTATCGGCCCAGGACATGAATAACTGCTCTGCCACTGGGATATAATCATTCAGGGAGCTACGAATCTCCATCCGTGTGTTTGTTGTGTGTGTGTGTGCTTGTGTCTGTGTGCGTGTTGTGTGTTCAACAGGGTGGTTGATGATATAGCTTTATGATTACAGTGTTTCAACAAGCTCACAAAGCATGGCTTGCCCAGCCAAAACAACACAGATACATATTTCATTCAGCGAGATAAAGAGAGGGAGGGAGAAAGACAAAGCACGACACAGGCCGGGGGGGAGAGAGAGAGAGAGAGAGAGAGAGAGAGAGAGAGAGAGAGAGAGAGAGAACGTGAGGCCGAGAGAGAGAGAGAGAGAGCACGACAGGGGCCGAGGGAGGGAGAGAGAGAGAGCACGACAGGGCCGAGGGAGGGAGAGAGCGAGAGCACGACCGGGCCGAGGGAGGGAGCGAGAACAGATCTCTGTCTCCTGATCCACTCTCCAATATCTCTACCCTAATAACCCAAACACAGGGGCCACTATGATCACAGTGACTAGACTTCCACCATGAGAGACACAACCGGTGATGTTGTCTGTGTGTGTGTATAAAGGTATAACACCAATACTCACAGCAATGAGGATCTGTGTTCCACTTTGTAGGACCTCTATGTACTGGTACTCCATGAGACAGCCCATGACAGAGATGTAGGACTGGCTGTCCACGGTGCCCACCCCTGGCTGGGTCATCTCTCTCCTCACACACCCTGGACCGTGTTCACTCCACCACGAGTGGTGAGCCGAGATGTTAAACGTCAGCAGGTCACTGTCCTGTAACAAGAGGCAACACACATGTTGAATACACACATTAACATATAACAAAATATACACAGACAAACATACACACATTTGTAAATAGACAAACACACACATGGACCTACACAAACACATTACACACACACACACACACACACACACAAACGTCAATCAATACACCAATACAGCAATCTAACCCCACAGCTGCCCTGCAGTCAGAAGGTCTAACTGAGAAGCTCCCTATCAACACTGTCATTGTTATTCACTCATAGACCGTAAGGCACAAATCAACCCTCCACATGACTAGATCCAAGGTTAATTCACAGGGAGGGATCACTGTTGGGGTGTGTGTGTGTGTGTGTATGTACTATCATTACAGGGTTTGAATGAGTCAGGAGGTGTGTGTAGGGGGGATGGTATGTGGTGAGAGGGGGTGCAAAGCGGATTTGGTTGGGGACAGAATAAGGATCAGTGTGTGTATGTGTGTGTGTGTGTGCGTCGTCCATTAGCTGTCTACCCTCCTGGCCAATATATTCAGTGTTGGGAGGGCAGGCTGGCTCCATCTGTTGTGTTGCAGCCCAGCCCCAGCCCCCAGCAGCTGGTCTCTACACGCCTCATTATACCAGCCGAAAACAGGCTGAGCCGGGGCCCACCACACACACACACACACCTCTGTCCCCAAACAACCACAGATCCAACTATTTTGTCCATGAATATTCATTTTCACAGATCAATGTAGATCCCCATCACTGAGTGAGTCCATCTGGGTGTGACGAAGAGACAGAGAGCTGATCAACAGAGGACAGGGAGGCAATGGACAAAGGAGAGGAGCGGAGCAGAGAGGAGAGGAGAGGAGAGGAGGGGTCAGGCCAGGGTGCGACAGGAAAGAAGGGAGAGAGAAAAGGAGGGAGGGGATAGAATGAGAAGAGCGTGGAGGAGGACAAATGTAGGCTGAATGAGACAAGTACAAAGAAAATATATGGAGAGAGTAAAATAGAAGTGGACAGAGGGGAGAAAAGAGCAGAGGAGTCGAGGAAGGGGAAGAGTAAAGGATGAATGAAGTGATGGATGTGGAGGTGACAGCACACACATACTGTACCTTTCTTTGTTCAGATGAACAAGTCATCTGCTAAAATAGACCTTGGGAGAGCAGTGGAATTTTGGAGAAACCCCACTGGGTGGTGCAAAGTGCAGTCATAGTGTGTGTGTGTGTGTGTGTGCTTAGAAGGGAGGGGTGATGGGTTTCAGAGGGTGAAACAGACAGCTTGATCCTTGGAGAGAGATGGGTCAGTATAGCGTGTGTGAGTTCTCTATATAGTGAAGTTGACTGAAGTATACAAAGGAAAATCAAACCACTCTTTCACATCTTCTGGCATGTTTTATTACAATGTCGTTCCCTCTTAGCAGTGTAACAATAAAATCTAAGACACTAACTGGCTAAATATTTGGTTATACCAGACAAAGACACATTTTCTGAAACACACACAGACTGTCCATAAGGCCATAAGATTCGGAGTAGGCATATTAGTATGTGACAGTGTCTTCGGTGTTAGCCCTCTTATTGGATGAGGAGCTGATTTAACCCCTCGTAGCCTGACTGTTACTCCACATGAGACAGATAGGACACCCGGGGTTAACCTTGGACATGGGTGGGACAGTGTCATGAGAGCTAGGGCAAATATAGTTGACTAGTATCAGCCTAACACATGGCAGCATGATAGCAGCATGAAAACAGAATGAGCAGTTAACTTCAGTCTCTCTCTCTCTCTCTCTAACACACAATTCAGATATGATCAAACAGTCTCAGCACTCAGATCACACTTCTCACACTGGGAGCAGAGAAGGGAAATTACCATAATCCCAAACGCAACACTCTGTCGGCACGGAAACAGAGACTCAGGAGACCTGTCAGGGTGTGTGTATGTGTGTGTGTGATAGCGGGGCATCTTCTTGAGGCTGAGCCCTCTACTCTCTGAACCCTGACACTGACAATCTTGGAATATGTTTTCCATAACCTGGCTCCCACCTCCCTAGGATGACCACATGTTTTACTCAATGTCACATAAATATATAAACATACCGTATCTCAAAATGGTGGAAGATACACACAAGTCATGGGAGCTCCAAGTGTAGTTGACCTGTGTTGTAGTTGACCTGTAGTGTAGTTGACCTGTAGTGTAGTTGACCTGTAGTGTAGTTGACCTGTACTTTATTTGACCAGACGTTGACCTGTAGTGTAGTTGACCTGTAGTGTATTTGACCAGTAGTGTAGTTAAACTGTAGTTTATCTGTAGTGTAGTTGACCAGTACTCTAGTTAAACTGTAGTGTAGTATACCTGTAGTGTAGTTGACCTGTAGTGTATTTGACCTGTAGTATATTTGACCTGTAGTGTATTTGACCTGTAGTTGACCTGCAGTGTATTTGACCTGCAGTGTATTTTACCTGTAGTTGACCTGTAGTGTAGTTGAACTGTAGTGTATTTGACCTGTAGTTGACCTGCAGTGTATTTGACCTGTAGTTGACCTGTACTGTAGATGACCTGTAGTGTAGTTGACCTGTACTGTAGTTGACCTATAGTTGTAGTTTACCTGTAATTGACCTGTGAGTCAGAGAGAATAGGGTTTACCTTGGTCAAGTCTCCCACATCCAGGTAGTAACAAATGATGAAGACATTCCAGGCCACCCAGAGAGCCATCCACACTGTGTACTGTATAGGACACAAACACAACACCGGTTAACCACATATTAACTACATGCATGGTGGAATATATAAACACTTACAGACACATGGGTTCATAAAACATCAGAACACATCATACATTGAAATAAGTCAGAACAGAAATGAAAGATCTCTGTGTGAATGGTGTTATGGAACACTCTACACTGCACTTCACCGTTCATTGATTCATGTGTAATACCCCCTCTGGCCTTCATGCTAAAGCTGCTGTAAGTCCATTAAGACTTGAAGGAGTTGGGTTTTAAACCAGCTGAGGGTTTAATAGAGGGGCATAAACATGTCTAAGATATAATTCAATTAACAGTGTTTACAAAGGGTCTATGTTCCAAACAAACTAAAGAAAGTCGCACACTCCATATATAAACTCACAGTAATTTATTGGGTATTTACCAATGTTCCGAAATCACTGTGCCTTCTTCAGTGTAATGTCATGAATACTTGAACCAGGTTATGTAGACAAACAGTGCAATTAGTGCAACCAATGACAATAGTGAGGGGTGTCACAATGATTAAGTTTATTAGAATGAATCAGTGAAACTTAAAAAAAAATAAAAAATAGTTTGTGGCATATTAAATATATTAGGCTATTGTTATCATATATAAACATAATTGAATATTGTACATCATATTAGCATCAACATACATTATTGTTTAATTCAATTACACATATTTAATTGTTTCGTATTTAATTTCATATTTGTTAAATGTAATCTTTTGGTCCAACCTTAAAGTATAATGAGCATCATCAACAGGTGGAACATATTAGGTGTACTCTAATGAGCTGTAGGAAGAATATATCAATTTATAAGACTTGTTCATAAAATAAAGAATTGTTCATAAGAAGGGCCTGAGATCAAAGTCAATATTCAGACCACTAGGGATCAATGTTTTTAGATAGGGTATCCAGTAAGCCTCCCTTTGTAGTAGTACGATCTCAATGTTACCTCCTCTCCTTGGTAGAGTAACATGCTCAATACCTGTGTATTTGAGGGAGTAGATTGGATGGTTAGCTTCAACAAAGTGAGCTGCTACTGGATAGTCAGTGTTCTTGCACCTGATTGCGCTGTGGTGTTCAGCTATGCGTTGTTTTAATTGTCTTTTAGTTTGTCCAATATAGGCTTTCCACATGAACAGGTGATGAGATTACTCCCTTGATCTTGCATGAGATGATACCCCTAACAGGGATTTTTCGACCTGTATGTGGGTGTCTGAAGAAGGATGTTTTTATAGTGCTATTGCACTGTGCCCATGAGCCACATTTGTAGTTCCCATTTGGGATAGGTGTCAAGAGTGTCTGCGCAGGCTCAGGGGGCAGGTCAGATCTCACCAAACTATCTCCAATATTGCGACCACGCTTATAGACCACCAGTGGGGGTTCCTTGAAGAGGTGTGCAATTTTCTTGTCTGATTGCAGAATATGCCAATGCTTTTTCAGGATTTCTTTCATTTTCTCCAAACCCTTGGTGTGCTTAGTGCAAATGACGGTTGCGTTGTTTTTCTTCTTTGGTTGAGTTTTTAGTAATTCCTCTTGGTTTTTGAGATTTTCATAATTGCAGCATCAAGAGTTTTGTCTTTGTAGCCTCTCATTTTGAATTTATCTGTCATTCTTTTAGTATTGCTGTCAAAATCTGACTGGTGGCCACAGATTCATTTAACTCTGCATAACTGGCTATATGGTAGACCATTCTTGAGGGGAAGGGGATGCATACTATCCGCACATAGCAAGGTACTGCGATCTGTGGGCTTTGTGTATAAGTCTGTGTGTAAAGCATCATTCTCTTTGATGATCCATAGTTTATTTTTCTGTCATCAGTCTGCATGGTGAATTTGAGGTACTCAGAGCTCTCGTTTAGTAGAGTTTGGAATTCATTTAGTTCCTGCTGACTTCCTTCCCAGAGCACAAAGACATAATCTTGCGAAAGTATTCACCCCCCTTGGCATTTTTCGTATTTTGTTGCCTTACAACCTGGAATTAAAATAGATTTTTAGGGGGTTTGTATCATTTGATTTACACAACATGCCAACCACTATGAAGATGCATAATATTTTTATTGTGAAACAAACAAGAAATAAGACAAAAAATGGAAACCTTTTGCAAGCATAACTATTCACCCCCCCAAAGTCAATACTTTATATAGCCACCTTCTGCAGCAATTACAGCTGCAAGTCTCTTGGGGCATGTCTCTATAAGCTTGGCACATCTAGCCACTGGGATTTTTGCCCATTCTTCAATGCAAAACTGCTCCAGCTCCTTCAAGTTGGATGGGTTCCACTGGTGTACAGCAATCTTTAAGTCAAACCACAGATTCTCAATTGGATTGAGGTCCGGGCTTTGACTAGGCCATTCCAAGACATTTAAGTGTTTCCCCTTAAACCACTCGAGTGTTGCGTTAGCAGTATGCTTAGGGTCATTGTCCTGCTGGAAAGTGAACCTCCGTCCCAGTCTCAATTCTATGGAAGACTGAAACAGGTTTCCCTCAACAATTTCCCTGTATTTAGCGCCATCCATCATTCCTTCAAATCTGACCAGTTTGCCAGTCCCTTCCGATGAAAAACATCCCCACAGCATGATGCTGCCACCACCATGCTTCACGGTGGGGATGGTGTTCTCAGGGTGATGAGAGGTGTTGGGTTTGTGCCAGACATAGGTCTATTGATTAGCGTGGTAGACCTATGTATTCATCTCACTGAGGATGACATTTTAAGTGGAGTCATGTAAGTCTCACTCTTATCAAAGAACTCACGCAATCTCAGATTACGGAAAAACTTGAATAGATCCATATCAAAGTCATTAACGTATGCAGTGGGTACAAATGATAACCCCTTATTGAGAACACTGTGGTGAGCTGATGTCAGGGTCTTACTTGATAAGTTGTAGACATTTAGCTCCTGTTGGACTGTGGGCCGGTCCTGGGTCTCAATTGGTAGGTGTCGCGGGGTGGAAGTGGATTTCTTCTTCCCCCGAAGTATGCGCCGAACCCTCTTATGTACTGGAGGTGTTGTCCTCAACGTTGTCACCGGTGTCCCCGCCCTCTGTTGTATAAAAAACGCTCACCGTTGTTAGAGGAGCCAGAGTTAGCAGTGTCTGTGGATAGTTGGTCTGACAGAGGAATGCAGCGTCTGTCATCGGCTTGTCTCTTCCGGTTTTGTGGGTTCTTGTGCTCAGAATCTTGCCAGAGGTATATTAGTCCATTGTTCTTCTCTTCCAAATCGCATTTATACTTCTTGATTTTACTCTCCTTCAGTTCGGTCGTAATCTTAGTCTGAAGGTCAGCGTTACTCTAAATGAGATCATCCAGTTTGATAGGGTCATTAAGCTCGTCTAGTAGAGCTTGCTGTGAATTTTCAACTGAGGTTGAGATCTCGGTAATATCCTTTTTAAGTTTTTCAATGGTCAGTCAACAGATCCAATGAACATTTATTAAGTATAGCACACCACAAAACTCTTCAGTGCGTTGGCCAAGTGAAGGCTCTTTTTGCCAAAGTAGTCCGAGTGGGATAACTCCATTTCGAACATACTCACTTAACTTCTTAGGGAGCGGCTCCCGAGGTGACGGTTTTGGAGAGTCTGGCGTACCCAAAGTAAAATGCCTCCCACTCAGGCCCAGAAAATAGGATATGCACATAATTAGTACTATTGGATAGGAAACACTCTGAAGTTTCTAAGTGTGTTAAAATATTGTCTGTGAGTATAACAGAACAGATATAGCAGGCGAATACCCGAGGAATCTCTGTCCTGGAAAAAGTGTTTTTGACACATTGCCTCATTTTGAACCCCTCCCTATTGAAAACAGCTATATATAGGAGTAAGATTGCTGTACCTATTGCTTCCACTGGATGTCAATAGTCTCTAGACAGTGTTTGATGATGTTAGAATGCTCTGGATGGTAATAGAAGAAGAATTTCGAACTGGTCACCAGATGTAAACAGAAGAGGATGCGCGTTCATGGGCTCGCGCGCTGTGGTTTTTTCCTTTCCTATCGTCCAGTTTATAATCCGGTTGAAATTTTATAGTAAATATACATAAAAGTGTTCCTAAGGATACATTATCAATGATGTTTGATTGTTCTTGGACAAGTGTATAGGTATAGGTTGAACGAGTTCTCTTCACGGTTCAATGGGCGAGTGGACGCTGTATTTTATGAACATAATGCGCCAACCAAACAGAGATTTATGAATATAATAAATGACTTTTTCTAACAAAAGAACCATTGGATGTCTTCGTTGGACACTTGGGAAGCC
>QNTS01007041.1:43282-55312 GCA_003317085.1 Hucho hucho
CGGTTCACACAAAACACATTTCACAGCGAAAACAAATCCCTTACCTTTTGAAGAACTTCTGCTGAGGGCTTCCCAAGTGTCCAACGAAGACATCCAATGGTTCTTTTGTTAGAAAAAGTCATTTATTATATCCATAAATCTCTGTTTGGTTGGTGCATTATGTTCATAAAATACAGCGTCCACTCGCCCATTGAACCGTGAAGAGAACGCGTTCAACCTATACCTATACACTTGTCCAAGAACAATCAAACATCATTGATAATGTATCCTTAGGAACACTTTTATGTATATTTACTATAATATTTCAACCGGATTATAAACTGGACGATAGGAAAGGAAAAAACCACAGCGCGCGCAGGCCCGTGAACGCGCATCCTCTTCTGTTTACATCCGATGACCAGTTCGAAATTCTTCTTCTATTACCATCCAGAGCAACTAAACATCATCAAACACTGTCTAGAGACTGTTGACATCCAGTGGAAGCAATAGGTACTGCAATCTTACTCCCATATATGTCTGTTTTCAATAGGGAGGGGTTCAAAATGAGGCAATGTGTCAAAAACACTTTTTCCAGGACAGAAATTCCTCGGGTTTTCGCCTGTTATATCAGTTATGTTATACTCACAGACAATATTTTAACACACACTTTTTCCTATCCAATAGTACTAATTATGTGCATATCCTATTTTCTGGGCCTGAGTGGGAGGCATTTTACTTTGGACACGCCAGACTCTCCAAAACCGTCACCTCGGGAGCCGCTCCCGAAGAAGTTAAGCCATTTTGCCACAACTTTGGAAGTATGCTTGGGGTCATTGTCCATTTGGAAGACCCATTTGCGACCAAGCTTTAACTTCCTGACTGATGTCTTGAGAAGTTGCTTCAATATATCCACATCATTTTCCATCCTCATGATGCCATCTGTTTTGTGAAGTGCACCAGTCCCTCCTGCAGCAAAGCACACCCACAACATGATGCTGCCACCCCCGTGCTTCACGGTTGGGATGGTGTTCTTCAGCTTGCAAGCCTCCCCCTTTTTCCTCCAAACATAGCAATGGTCATTATGGCCCAACAGTTCTATTCTTGTTTCATCAGACCAGAGGACATTTCTCCAAAAAGTACGATCTTTGTCCCCATGTGCAGTTGCAAACTGTAGTCTGGCTTTTTTATGGCGATTTGGAGCACTGGCTTCTTCCTTGCTGAGCGGTCTTTCAGGTTATGTCGATATAGGACTCGTTTTACTGTGGATATAGATACTTTTGTACCTGTCTCCTCCAGCATCTTCACAAGGTCCTTGGCTATTGTTCTGGGATTTATTTGCACTTTTCGCAACAAAGTACATTCATCTCCAGGAGACAGAATGAGTCTCCTTCCTGAGCGGTATGATGGCTGCGTGGTCCCATGGTGTTTATACTTGCGTACTATTGTTTGTACAGATGAGCATGGTACGTTGGATCAGACTTGTGGAGGTCTACAATTTTCTTTCTGAGGTCTTGGCTGATTTATTTTTGATTTTCTCATGATGTCAAGCAAAGAGGCACTGAGTTTGATGGTAGGCCTTGAAATACATCCACAGGTACACCTCAATTTACTCAAATGATGTCAATTAGCCAATCAGAAGCTTCTAAAGCCATGACATCATTTTCTGGAATTTTCCAAGCTGTTTAACGGCACAGTCAACTTTGTGTACATAAACTTCTGACACACTGGAATTGTGAACAGTGAATTATAAGTGAAATAATCTGTCTGTAAACAATTGTTGGAAAAATTACTTGTGTCATGCACAAAGTAGATGTCCTAACAGACTTGCCAAAACTATAGTTTGTTAACAAGAAATGTGTGAAGTGGTTGAAAAACAAGTTAATGACTCCAACCTAAGTGTATGTAAACTTCCAACTTCAACTGTACAGACTCAGTGAGCATAGCCTTGCTATTGAGAAAGGCCGCAGAAGGCAGACCTGGCTCTCAAGAGAAGACAGGGTATGTGCACACTGGTCACCGGATGAGGTGGAAACTGGGCTGCACTTCCTAACCTCAAGACCATATTAGAGATACATATGTCCCTCAAATTACAGACACGCAAAGAATTTGAAAAAAAAAACTAATCCAATTTTGATAAACTTCCATATCTACTGGGTGAAATACCACAGTGTGCAATCACAGCAGAAAGATGTGTGACCTGTTGCCACAAGAACAGGGAAACCAGTGAAGAACAAACACCATTGTAAATACAACCTATATTTATGTTTATTTATTTTACCTTTTGTACTTTAACTACTTGCAGATCCTAACAGCACTGGAAATATACATAATATGACATTTGAAATTCTTTAGGAACTTTTGTGAGTAATGTTTACTGTTGATTTTGTATTGTTTATTATCTATTTCAGGTGCTTTGGCAATTTAAACATGTGTTTCCCATGCCAATTAAGCCCCTTAAAATACTTGAATTGAGAATAGAGAGAAGGAGAGAGAGACCAGAGCGAGAGAGAGGGGAGAGAAGGACAGTAACCAGGCTTCTCTCTCTCCCACAGAGGGGAGAGAGGGAGCTGCTGGATGGTTGACCGTTCACACCCGGTCATAAATTACAAGAGAGGGAGACTCTCTCTTTTGCTCTTTAGTATCAACCAAAGGAATGGCTTTGTTCACAGATACTTTTGCCCGCCCAAAACTCTAACGTCCAAAAAGTGATAATGGAACAATATTTTTAACAATGTGGGAAGTGGTCAGTGGGGAATTATGGAAAACAAATGTAATATTGGTTTTCATTTTGTGATGTTATGGACCAAATACGGTAACTTGGAAAGGATACCCCTCTTATTCTGTCAAGTTCTCATACAATATGTTTTGCATACAATATGAAACATGAAATTATTTTTGTTACGATATTAATGTGTTTTTAGTAGTCATAAGAGATCACTTCTAATCATATCCTTTGCACATTAAGTAGCCATGCCCTGAGTGAGGTCAGAAGAGCGTGTCCGACAGACAGAGTCGTCCCCTTTGGCCAGAGTGCATAAAGCCTTGGTAACAAAATTAACATTAGACCAGAAAAGTGTGGAGCGATAGCTTCATGTTGGAAATGGTTGAAACGTTGAACCTCAACACGAGGTGAAGAAATAAATTCACCTCCTTTAGATCCGAGAGACGAAGAGCTGCAGCTCATGTCCATCGTGGTCCGAATCCTGAATACCAACACGAGGAGGAAGAGGCGAGATGCTCACCTCAGACAATCACTGGTCAGATATCGAGAAAAGCGAATCATCGAATCTAAGTGAGACTATCCTACTACGCTCATCACCAATGGGAATCATCGACATAGCTGGTTATCTTCCAGAGTGAACAACAGTAGAAGACGGGAAAGGGGAGACCCTCAGAGCAATCAGAGCCATACAGCTGGAAGGCCAACAACTTTCTGAGAAGGCTTGGTTCCGACTGATAAAAACGACGCCATTTCACGCGTAAATACATTCATGATTTCTTATTCCAAATGGGCAGGGGTTCGTGTGCAAAGTATATGGTTAATGGGAGAATAGTTATAGAATGTGTCCCTTTTTCTCTCTGCCCCCCCCTCCATCTATGTTGCAACAAGCCATCATAACTTGTCAGTCCACTATTATTATTTAGTTAGCTATTAAATAAATGATTAAACTAATTTGTGTAGTACTGAATAATGTGCAAGGCTGGGTTTTTTTCAGATCCAAGAAGATTACGATCGTTCAGAATGAGTATTTGATAAGATGTAATGATTAATAAGATTAATGTTTATCAATTAAATAAGTAGACGTTATAGAGTTTAATATGGGAGATGGTAACTCTAAACAACTTACTCCGTGGTGCCCCAAATCCTGAGTTAATTGTTACATGATTCATTTAAATTGGGTAATAATTAAACATAGTTAGAGGATTCAATAAATAACAGTCATCAGATTAATGAAAGTAAAGTCACGACACCAGAGAGAGCGAGAGACGAGAGAAAGAGACCAGAGAAAGAGACCAAAGAGAGCGAGAGAAAGAGAGACCAGAGAGAGACCAGAGAGAGAGAGAGAGACCATAGAGAGAGAGACCAGAGAGAGAGAGGGAGAGACCAGAGAGAGCGAGCGAGAGACCAGAGAGTGAGAGAGCGAGAGATCAGAGCGAGAGAGACCAGAGAGAGTGAGAGAGCGAGACCAGAGAGAGAGAGTGAGAGAGAGCGCAAGAGAGCAAAAGAACCGAGAGCACTGCTGAGGTGTGTGAGGCTTATTGCATCCTGCCATACTCACCCTCTGATTATGTACCACTGATGGTGGGAGAATAGGTGTGGTAGGAGGAACACACACACACACACCACAGGGACTCATGTACACAGCAGGGTGGTGGAATGCTTTTAGGAGCTGCTGTAGCGGGTTCTCAGTTCCTGGAAGAGTATTGGTATCCATTTGATCAAATTCCACTCCACTTCCAAATAACCCATTTCCCATGGATTAGCTTAGGCCAACAGCTCCCACACACCACCGTGTGTGTGTGTGTGTGAGTGAGAGAGAGAGAGAGAGAATTTGAGAGCGCTCTCAGATTGATTGCTGTCATCAGTGTTGTGTTATTGAGTTAGCGGAGATAGCGATAAGTCCGCTATGGCAGCTCATCTTTCCTGCCCGTAGACTACACCACAGAGAGAGAGCTGCACTCACAAAACATTTGTGTATGTAGAACACACACACACACATAGCTATGTATAACAGCAGTAATGACCCCTGATAACCTGGAAAGGGCTGTCAGGCAAAAATAACATGTTAAAGCAAAGTGTGTGTGGTTGAGTTAGAGACAGACAGACATGGAGACAGACAGACAGGCAGGGAGACAGGGAGAGAGACAAAAAGACAGGGAGAGAGATAGGGAGAGAGATAGGGAGAGAGACAGGGAGACCGTGAGACAGGGAGAGGCAGTGAGACAGGGAGAGAGACCGGGAGAGAGACCGGGAGAGAGAGAGGTGTGTACACTGTGAAAGCTTGCTAAACTCTTCTAATTGGTCCATTATCTTGTTATACCACTGTGTTCACCTGGTGTTTTAACCTGGTGAAAGCTGCAGCCTCAAGGCCATTTCAACACTAAGTACCCTAGGCCTACCTCTATGTTCCTGTAGCAAACAGCTCCTCACACCAAGGGTCTTAGAGCGCCAGCCTGTTCACAGCCAGCAACGCCAGAGAAGCACACATTCACACATACAAATGCACTCAAAAACCCACCGTTTTCTTGTAGTTGTAGTTTTATAAACATGTAGATCTATCAAAGAGGCATACTCTCTCAAAGAATAGGGGTGCTTGGAAGTTCACCACCAAATGTTTAGAAAGTAAAAAATGTTTTGTAAAGAAACATTAACACCGTAAGCCACAATTACTGCCTGTAGAATTAATGGCAGTCGATAAACAGGTAATAAACATGTTCTGTGGTTCTGGAATGGTATTCATCCATTCTCTCTGAGTTAATGATCTCAGCTAGCACTGCTAATTACACATAGGCCCAGTCCTACAGGGAACACCATTAGAGGTGCTAGAGAGATGGAATTAAGCTTACACATACATTGATCGGCTTATAGTTTTAATGCTGAAATGGCTCGTTAGATAACATTGAAACAGCTGATTTAGTTCTGGATGCTGAGATGACTTGTTATGACTGTATACATTACACTGTATACATTACACTGTATTGTATACATTACACTGTCTACATTACACTGTATTGTATACATTACACTGTCTACATTACACTATATTGTATACATTACACTGTATAGTATACATTACACTGCATACATTACACTGCATACATTACACTGTACTGTATACATTACACTGTCTACATTACTGTATACATTACACTGTCT
Organism: Hucho hucho; assembly: GCA_003317085.1. Classification (NCBI taxonomy): domain Eukaryota; kingdom Metazoa; phylum Chordata; class Actinopteri; order Salmoniformes; family Salmonidae; genus Hucho; species Hucho hucho. Next base: position 49,140 of record QNTS01007041.1, read on the forward strand.
ACATTACACTGTCTACACTACTGTATACATTACACTGTATTGTATACATTACACTGTATACATTACACTGTATACATTGGGCTGTTTCTCACTCCTCCCTCTCATTTATGCATCCTTCTCCTCTGTTTCTCCTCTCATCTTCCTCACTGCCTGAAATCTAATACATTACACGTACACTCTTTGAAAAAAGGGTTCTTCGGCCATCCCAATAGGAGAACTCTTTGGTTCGAGGAATAACTATTTTTAGTTCCAAGTAGAACCCTTTGGTTCATTTCTCTATCCTCGCTCTCCTTTATGTGCTATTCTCCTCTTCCTCACTGCCTCCCCCATCCACCTTCCTCTCCTCCACCGCTCCCTTTCTCAGTAACCAGTCTATGACTCCCAGGGTTTTCCCATTACTTTCAACTGATAAGGCAGGGAGATGGTTTTTTACACAGGTCTCTCTCCTTTCTCTCATTAACCCCTCAGGTTGCCCCTTTCACTATCCTCCATACCCGTCTCTGCCTCCATCCCCCAGTAGGCACAGTGACCTAGCCATGACTAGATTATTCCAGTGATAGGAGCTGACTGACTGGACCTGCCATCCCATCCTATGGCAGATTGGCTGGTGCCCAGACAGTAACCCCATTACATACACAGCCTACACTGTAACAGAAAACTGTAATTTATACAGTAATTGTAGGTATTATCAACAGTAAAAAAAACTCTGAACTGTTTTACTGCAGCATAATGTAAATGATTGGGTGCATGGTATTGTTGTTTTGAGGCATGCCTTGTAAGAGGCTAGATTTATTGCACCCGTGAGTGAGAATGCTGTACCAATTTAATTCCTATGTGGTTATAGTGCCTCATGTACAGAGGGACAGATTGGAGTGGCAGCCAGTCTTAAACCTTAAATGGTTGAGCATTTTGCCATGTCCTTTTGGTCTGTTTTGCCCTGTAGTCGCTGCCAGTTTGTTAGTCTTTGTTAAGGCCTCTAGAAGTGCAAGTGACACAAAACACCAAATGTACATTAATATGCTCTTATGTGTAAATGTCCATTTATTCCGATCATGGTAGCATTAACTTTATTTTTTACAGTATAAAACAGTACATTTTACATCATTGTACTGTATGTCATTACACAGCACTTGCTTTGATACCGTATTTATATTACTGTAGGTGTACAGAAGTGTACTCACCACCGAGCTGTCTGTAAGATGCTTCCTAATTCACGGCAACCCTTTCACAGTGTAGTCTACAGTACATCAGAACATCACACTGATACAGCCTAACATCACAGGCCAACATGAAGGCCAAAGATAACCCACATAGACAGAGACAAGCAACTCCTTTCCTCTGACTTCCCATTCTGGACTTTCATATCTTTCTCTTGTCTCTTCCTCTCGCTCTTTTCCCATCAGAATTTCCTGGATCATCAGAGACAACTATGGTTGTCTTATTAGAGACCATTTAATATTTTTCCACCTCCACCTGGCTGGGAAGTTGGGGAGTGTCTTGGGATTTCAAAGAAATTTCAAGGCTAACAAGAGCAGAGGATTTGGTTTTATCTTCTCTGGCACTTGTAGGCCTCTTGCCCTGCTTCTGCAGGAATGACACACAGTTTAATCAGCGTCTCTGACTGGGGATGATACAATGCGCTGCAACACACACACACATACACAAGCACGCACACGCACAGTTCGCTTTGATTCCTCAGAGAAGCTGACAGTACAAAACCAGTACAGGGAGAACGAATGAACGAGACAGAGAGAGAGAGGGGGGGAGAGAGCGCAGAAGAGAGAGAGAGAGGATGTGAAAAAGAATGACGGAAGGATTATAGGCGAAGTAACAAAACAAGAGCAGCGTAAATCAACCCTTCCTTTCCTCCTCTACCTCGTTCTCCCCCATCCTGTCCTAGATTTAAACACAAACCGTTTGGGTTTCGTCCTAACTAGCGAGACGGTAATTTAGCGACTTCACAGGGATTCAGAAGACGTAAGCAGGAAGGAGCTGTCAGCAGTTCTATACCCCCATTCTCTTCCCCATAATTGACTAGGTACTCAGTAACATAGGTATTTTCATCACCTTTCTATTGTCATCCATCATATATCAGACATGGGATGTTACCACTGGTGTTGTTGTCATCCATCTGTTTGATGAAGTTTGATTAGAACAATGTCATAAAACTCATCAACCGCTTGTAAAACAAGCGGAAAACAAAGATGGATCCTTGTTTCATGCTTATTGCTCCGCACTCTGCATCTGAGCTTGAGGCTCGATAGCTGCACACAGAGTGTAGCACTCCAAAATCAATTTATTGGAAATGATAACAAGTGATAGCATTAAAGCCATTGAAATGGGAACGGAGATTAAGCGATATCATCGACACACATACACAGACACAGTAAAATGGTCAATATAACCATTTTAATGGTTAAAACGGCCTCCAGGGAGTAGGAGCTCACCAGACCATCTCGCTCTGTCTTTCTCTGCATCTCCCTATGAAGAGCATAACAGTGCCTCTTCAACACATAGTAGAACCTAAACCTACACCAATGACAACTGGAGTGTGGACTGGCAGGTTCACTGTCCTCTGTCAGCGTGGACTCTGCAGGTTCATTAATGGCGCCGGAGGGGATGCCTGCAGTTTTATGGGCTCCTAATCAACTGCTATTTTGTTAGTCAACTGCTATTTTGTACATAATGTTGCTGCTACCGTCTCTTTTGACCGAAAAAAACTTCTGGACATCAGAACAGCGATTACTCACCTCGAACTGGATAAAGATTTTTTCTTTAATAAGTCAGACGCGAAGGATATACTGCTTCCTGGAGACCAGGCCCAAATCCTCGTCATTAGCGTGAAGAAAAGACAGAAATATAAGGGGCAGAGGTCTGGGTGCCTTGTGAGAATTTGTCGGCGAGTGAGTAAACCACCACTACCCTCGGTATTATTGGCCAACATGCCAAAACTAGCCTACCAACGGGACATTAAAAACAATATATTATGTTTCACCTAGACTTGGCTGAACGACGACATGGATATTATAGAGTTGGCTGGCTTCTCCGTGTTTTGGCAGGACAGAGCAGCTACGTCTGGTAAGACGAGGGGCGGGGGTGTGTCTATTTGTCAATAACTGCTGGTGCGCGATGTCTAATATTAAAGAAGTCTCAAGGTATTGCTCGCCTGAGGTAGAATACCTCATGATAAAATGTAGACCACACTATCTACCAAGAGAGTTCTCATCTATATTATTTGTAGCTGTCTATTTACCACCACAAACTGATGCTGGAACTAAGAACGCACTCAACGAGCTGTATAAGGCCATAAGCAAACAAGAAAATACTCACCCAGAAGTGGCGCTCCTAGTGGGCAGGGACTTTAATGCAGGCATCTGTTTTACCTCATTTCTACCCGCATGTCACATGTGCAACCAGAGGAAAAAAAACTGTAGACCACCTTTACTCCACACACAGAGACGCATAAAAATCTCTCCCTCGTCCTCCATTTGGCAAATCTGACCATAATTCTATCCTCCTGATTCCTGCTTACAAGCAAAAACTAAATCAGGAAGTACCAGTGACTCGCTCAATACGGAAGTGGTCAGATGACGTGGATGCTACGCCACAGGACTTTTACGGAACGTATTCCACAGACTGGAATACGTTCCGGGATTCATCCAATGGCATTGAGGAGTATACCACCTCAATCACCGGCTTCATCAATAAGTGCATCGACGACGTCGTCCCCACAGTGACCGTACGTACATTTCCCAACCAGAAGCCATAGAAACATCTGCACCGAGCTAAAGGCTAGAGCTGCCGCTTTCAAGGAGCGGGACACTAATCCGGACACTTATAAGAAATCCCGCTATGCCCTCAGACCAACCATCAAACAGACAAAGCGTCAATACTGGACTAAGATTGAATTCTACTACACCGGCTCTGACACTCGTCGGCTGAGCCAGAGCTTGAAATCATTTACGGACTGCAAAGGGAATCCCAGCCACGAGCTGCCCAGTGACGCGAGCCTACCAGACGAGCTAAATGCCGTTTATGCTCGCTTTGAGGCAAGCAACACTGAAGCATGAATGAGAGCACCAGCTGTTCCGGACGACTGTGTGATCATGCTCTCCGTAGCTGATATGAGCAAAACCTTTAAACAGGTCAACATTCACAAAGACGCGGGAACAGACGGATTACCATGACGTGTACTCAAAGCATGCGCGAACCGACTGGCAAGTGTCTTTACTGACATTTACAAGCTCTCCCTGGCCGAGTCTGTAATACCAACATGTTTCAAACAGACCACCATAGTCCCTGTGCCCAAGAAAGCAAAGATAACCTGCCTAAATGATTACCGCCCCATAGCACTCACATCAGTAGTCATGAAGTGCTTTGAAAGGCTGGTCATGGCTCACATCAACACCATCATGCCAGAAACCCTAGACCCACCAATTCGCATACCGCCCCAACAAAACCACAGTTGACACAATCTCAATCACACTCCACACTGCCCTTTCCCAACTGGACAAAAGGAACACCTATGTGAGAATGCTGTCCATTGACTATAGCTCAGCATTCAACACCATAGTGCCCACAAAGCTCATCACTAAGCTAAGGACTCTGGGACTAAATTCATCCCTCTGCAACTGGATACTGGACTTCCTGACGGGCCGCCCCCAGGTGGTAAGGGAAAGTAATAACACTGCCACGCTGATCCTCAACACTGGGGCCCCTCAGGGGTGCGTTCTTAGTCCCCTCCTGTACTCCATGTTCACCCACGACTGCGTGGCCAAGCACGACTCAAACACCATCATTAAGTTTGCTGACAACACAACAGTGGTAGGCCTGATCACCGACAACGATGAGACAGCCTTTAGGGAGGAGGTCAGAGACCTGGCAGTGTCAACCTCTCTCTCAATGTGAGCAAGAGAAAGGAGCTGATCATGGACTATAGGAAAACGAGGGCCGTACAGGCCCCCATTAACATAGACAGGACTGAAGTGGAGCAGGTCGAGAGTTTCAATTTCCTTGGTGTCCACATCGCCAACAAACTATCATGGTCCAAACACACCAAGACAGTTATGAAGAGGGCACGACAAAGCATATTCCCCCTCAGGAGACTGAAAAGATTTGTCATGGGTCCCCAGATCCTCAAAAGGTTCTACAGCTGCACCCTCGAGAGCATCCTGACCGGCTGCATCACCGCCTGGTATGGCAACTGCTTGGCATCTGACAGTAAGGCGCTACAGAGGGTAATGCGTACAGTCTAGTACATCACTGGGTTCAAGCTTCCTGACATCCAGGACCTATATACTAGGCAGAAGAAGGCCCAAAAAATTGTCAAAGACTCCAGTCACCCGTCATAGACTGTTCTCTCTGCTACCGCACGACAAGCGGTACAGTAGCGCCAAGTCTAGGACCAAAAGGCTCCTTAACAGCTTCTACTCCCAAGCTATAAGACTGCTGAACTAAACTAATCAAATGGCCACCCAGACTATTTACATTGACTAACTTGTACCCCCGCACAGTGACTCGGAAATATTTTATAAACTATTTCTTGAAATGCATTATTGGTTAAGGGCTTAAGTAAGCAATTCACAATAAGATCTACACCTGCTGTATTCGGCACATGTAACATAAAATTTGATTTGATTTTGATTCACTGTCCTCTGTCAGTGTGGGCTCTGCAGGTTCACTGTCCTCTGTCAGCGTGGACTCTGCAGGTTCACTGTCCTCTGTCAGCGTGGACTCTGCAGGTTCACTGTCCTCTGTCAGCGTGGACTCTGCAGGTTCACTGTCCTCTGTCAGCGTGGACTCTGCAGGTTCACTGTCCTCTGTCAGCGTGGATTCTGCAGGTTCACTCAGAGAGATCAAAGAAGAGGAAAAAGAAAACACTCCTCAGTTGAACTTTGACCTCTGGAGAGAAATGTGTCCCCAACTCAGATCAGTCCACAGGACCAGGATCTGTTAATGCAGATGTTTAATTCCAGCCCCCTAACCTTTCCCTAACACTCCGTCCTGTTCTCTACCCCCTCCGCTCTACCCTACCCCCTCCATCCTGTTCTCTACGCCCTCCGCTCTACCCTACCCCCTCCATCCTGTTCTCTACCCTCTCCGCTCTACCCTACCCCCTCCACTCTACAATATCCCCTCCATCCTGTTCTCTACCCCCTCCGCTATACCCTACC
>QNTS01007042.1:4284-27791 GCA_003317085.1 Hucho hucho
GACACACACACACACACACACACACACACACAAACACTCACGCACACACACACACACAAACACTCACTCACACACATGACAGGCCGGTGCAACTTGACGAACCAGAGGGGAAATATCTTTTTTTAATAAAGCATGCAGCGCACTTATTTTAGTGAGTGACATTTTCCAACATTCCTTTTCTTCTCAAATCAATAGGTGTTTAAATATGAATGGATGTTAAGGTGTTGGACCAGATGTGTCACATGACATGCAATAGAACTCTGACTACTAACTCTCTGTGTTAGAGGGCCAACACTGTCCACTATAACGGAACATTTCTACTGTGTTAGAGGGCCAACACCGCCCAGTATAACAGAACATTTCTACTGTGTTAGAGGGCCAACACCGCCCAGTATAACAGAACATTTCTACTGTGTTAGAGGGCCAACACCGCCCACTATAACAGAACATTTCTACTGTGTTAGAGGGCCAACACATTTCACTCCATTGTTTGGCCCCAAAATGCAACTTGTTTGTGTTTCTCCGGCCCTAACTGTGTGATTAATGGGACTGAAGTCTTTTTTTTATAATACAAGACATGTTCTCTCCTCGACAGTTTCTGTGGTAGCACATATTCACAAAGCTTCTCTGAGTAGGAGTGCTGATCTAGGATCCGATCCCTCCTCTTATTCATTAGGATTTAAAAGGCTAAACTGATCCTATGTCAGCACTCCTACTCTGAGAAGCATGGTGGGATTAATATATCTACCCTGGTGTTGGGTAGATCTGGAGCTATGATGGGGTTAGGGGTTTGTAACTATCTACCCTGGTGTTGGGTGGATCTGAAGCCGGTGGTGCCACGCGACAGGAAGGCGGATATCTGAGCCCCAGAGAGAGGGCACTCCCGCGGACACGGTTCCCCCAGGGGGAGGCAGGGAGAGGGGATTGGAATGGGGTCGCATCTGGCCCCTGTGGGCCCCTTCCTGGTAGGCCTGGGAGCTGCTAGCTAGGTGAACTGGAAGAGAGGAGTCAGGGGACCTTTGTAATTTATTAATTGTATTTACGCCTACCTTTTGTTCTTCTCTATTCGCTGTTGCTATTTTGACTTTTATTTAGACATTTGTGAGAGGGAGACAGGAAGATGAGACAGGAGTACTGTAGTAGTAGTAGTAGTAGTAGTAGTAGTAGTAGTTGTGGTAGTGGTAGTATCAGTGGTAGTAGTAGTAGTAGTATCAGTAGTAGTAGTGGTGGTGGTATCGGTGGTGGTGGTGGTAGCAGTGGTGGTGGTATCAGTAGCAGTGGTAGTAGTAGCGGTGGTGGTATCAGTAGCAGTGGTAGTAGTAGCGGTGGTGGTAGCAGTGGTGGTAGTAGCGGTGGTGGTATCAGTAGCAGTGGTGGTAGTAGTGGTAGTAGTAGCGGTGGTGGTATCAGTAGCAGTGGTGGTAGTAGCGGTGGTGGTAGTAGTGGTGGTGGTATCAGTAGCAGTGGTAGTAGTAGCGGTGGTGGTATCAGTAGTAGCGGTGGTGGTATCAGTAGCAGTGGTGGTGGTAGTAGTAGTGGTAGTAGTAATAGTGGTAGTAGTGGTAGTAGCAGTAGTGGTGGTAGTAGTGGTGGTATCAGTAGTGGTGGTGGTATCAGTAGTAGTGGTGGTGGTATTAGTGGTAGTAGAAGTAGTAGTGGTATCAGTAGTATGGTATCAGTGTTGGTGGTGGTAGTAGTAGTGGTATCGGTAGTAGTGGTGGTGGTGGTAGTAGTTGTATCTAGTGGTATCAGTAGTAGTGGTGGTGGTAGTGGTGGTGGTAGTAGTAGTAGTGGTATCTAGTGGTATCAGTGGTAGTAGTAGTATTATCACTGGTGGTAGTAGTAGTGGTATCTGTAGTAGTGGTGGTAGTAGTAGTAGTGGTATCAGTAGTAGTGGTGGTGGTAGTAGTATCAGTATTAGTAGTGGTAGTAGTATCAGTAGTTGTGGTAGTAGTAGTAGTGGTGGTGGTGGTGGTGGTAGTAGTATCAGTAGTAGTAGTAGTACTATCAGTAGTAGTATCCGTAGTAGTGGTGGTAGTATCAGTAGTGGTAGTGGTAGTAGTAGTATCAGTAGTGGTTCTAGTAGTAGTAGTAGTAGTAGTAGTAGTAGTATCAGTAGTAGTAGTAGTAGTAGTAGTAGTAGTATCAGTAGTACTATCAGTGGTAGTGATAGTAGTAGTACTATCAGTAGTGGTACTAGTAGTAGTGGTATCAGTAGGGATAGTAGAACAACAACAACATACTGAGAGCTATTGTCTCTCTTCTCCACTCCAGACTGGCAGAAGACAGAGGCTCAGAAGAGCAGTACTGTAGTAGTATTGTAGTAGTAGTAGGTGCTAATCTTTTCTCTCCTCTCCAGACTGGCAGAAGACAGAGGCTCAGAAGAGAAGAGAGCAGCTGCTGCTGGATGAACTGGTTATACTGGTCAACAAACGAGACGCGCTGGTCAGAGACCTCGATGCACAGGAGAAACAGTACGTCTCACACACATACTTCACACACACAGATACACACACATACACAAACACGCACACATTTTCACTCTCTCTTACACACACAGTCACACACACAGACACTCACGTGCACACACAACCATAAAGAGAGACTGATATCAGCCAATAGGGTGACATGCTGCAGGGGGTTAAAGGTCAAATCTGCTCTCCTGGTGCGCCCGCTCCATTCACAGGTGGCATGGCGACCGTTGCCATGGCACCCATCCTCTGTGTACAGTCCTGTGTCTGCTGTACCTCTACCTGTCTCCCTCCTTGTATCATGTGACCTCCTGATCTCTAACCCCTGACCTCTAACCTTTGACCTGGCTGTGTTCTGTAGGGCAGAGGAGGAAGATGAGCACCTGGAGAGAACCCTAGAGCAGAACAAAGGCAAGATGGCCAAGAAGGAAGAGAAGTGTGTCCTTCAATGATTGTCATTTCATTTCACACACACGTATATAGTCTACGTCCCAAATGGCACCCTATGTCCTATATAGTACTTTGACCAGGGCAACATAGTTCACTATATAGGGAATAGAGTGCCATTTGGGACACAGATATAGACTATAATATTTGGTTGATCGATACAAGAATTGTATTATTATTATATTGACTATTATTATTGTTGTTATTATTATTATACCATTATATTGACTATTTGAGAAACCTGTATTTTATGTTGATTTGAACCCTGAAATTGAAATCCAGTCGTTGGTCTGGTCAAGGGCTGATGGTTTTACTGCTAAACTAAAAGTTGACATCCTAAATGCAACCCTATTCCATATAAAGGGCAATACTTTTGACCAGAGCCCCTCACTATATAGGAAACAGGGAGCCATTTGGGAGGTATAAAGGCTCTGTGAGGATGAGAGCCCATGATGTCTGGAACCAGCTTCATACTGATAGGGAAATGTGTCCCGCTTATACAACACACTAGATGTTTTATTTTTTTGTTGTTGCTTTATCAAGCAAGGTACTTGTATTGAATATACATATAAATGATGGCATATACAGCCCAGTGGAAACCTACCAAGGGAGGGATTGAAATATCAAATAATCATGTCCTGATTCTAAAGGGGAAAAAATACATGGTTGTATCCTATATGGCAGTTGGAGTTTTACCATGTCATTTCAGACACACACAGCCTTCTCTGGCAGAAAGGTTCAATGTTGAGGAGCTTGGAGACAGAGATTCCTTTCTAGTGATTTTGAGGTACAGCACAACTCGTTTTATAGGGGATTCCTTTTTTCCCCCATCTTTGGTGATGATAGCCAATGATATTGTACTGACGTTTATTGTTTCAGTTGGACTTTTTTTTTTAAGAGTATAATTCACGATATCAGTATTTTCAAGCTATGTTTATTACTTGACTGTGTGTAATGTTTTTAACGGTAAGATATCTCAAGATGCAGTTCATAAACCGAAAAACTGTTATGATTTTTTTGGTTCGCTTGAATGCGGTTTACCAAACATTGCAGAAGAAGAGCTGGCTCGGTGATAAGGGGGGAGGGAGGAAGGGTAAGGAGCGGAGCTGAGGTGGGGATAAGGGGGAGGGACGGAGGAAGAGTAGAGGGGTAAGGAGCGGAGCTGAGGCGGAGCTCGTGTCCAACTATCATTTTGTATATTTCATCACCGCTCTGACAAATGGCATCCAAAAAACTTTTTTTCGGGATAAATTCCGCAAGCAGTTGAAAGCAAAGAAAACAGAATAACTTTTATTTATTGCCGTTTTATAGTCGTAGTAGGAATTCTACGGGCTAAACGTGTTATTAGTGAACCAGCATCACGACACAACCATGTCATATTATTGCATTTTAATCAAAGGGCGTTTTGTTTATATTTATTGAATACATACTGAAGAAGAGATAATACGTTGCTTTTATTTGTGCATCGATCTCCTGGTTCCAACAATAGAAATGTAATTACCAGAAAGGGCATATAGCCCATCAGATCATTCTAGTAGTTATATTTCTATTGGTTCCACTACATCCGTTGCAGCTGCTGTCTTAAACGTGTGAACATTTACCTGTTTGATTATTTATTCCACTGTCATAACACAAGTCTCAATAAAGTCCTAAGCTTTCATACTCCATTACAGCTGTTTGGTGATGTGTTTTTGGAGCGCTATGGAATAGATTAGGCTACTAGCCCTCGTACACAACTTTCCCGCAGGCCTCTGAATATTGGAGGCCTCTGAATATTGGAGGCCACTGAAATATAATATTTGAGTACTCTTTTGGATCATGTGTGTTTGATCAACAATTTAGGCCTATATTTCATTTTTTATATATATATAATGTTTTCCTTGTAGCCTACAAATAATGAATAGTATTAATATTGTTTATAATGTGACATTGTCTTCGTTTAATTTGTTACATCCTAGCTTTTGGGAAGTTTTAAATCGTTTTTAAATGTTGCATTAATTTCATTGTTTTGCAATATTCCAAAATGTCTGAAATATTCCAACAACGAAGTAAGCCTAGTTAGGCCATAGTTGTTACCCGTTTGCAAGTGGTAGGCTACATTTTCTAAATTAAAAGTATATTATGTTTGTAGAAGTTTTTCAAATGCTAGTGTGCTTTTCGTTGAAACAGACCAACAGAAGTGTTTTACTGTCTAACTGCAGACATTGGCGAGCCGCGCGTTTAGCCATGCTTATTACATACAGCACTGCTGAATTCCCCTGCGCTTTATGCATCTTTCTAAATTAGTATTTGCGTCCGGTTTTCTTTGAGCTCGATGCCGAGTAGCCTATATAGCCTTTTCCTCGGAGGAAGATTATCCCAAATCACTTTGTACGGAGAGCAGATGCTGTCCCCCTCTCCCTCGCCTGGTTTTGACGCAGTGGAAAAGGCAAGGGGGGGTTGGGTTGAATTGGAGAGGCGCGGAGCTGGAGACCGTGTGGTGGTTTTGGAGCCATGGTCACAGGCAGCAACCACTCCCTCTCTCTCTCTCTCTCTCTCATCCATCCCCGATTAAATAAAGAAAATAGGTTTTGACAGCTGACCTCCTCCCTGGCCTTTCTAATACTTTCCAATTAATTTGCTGATCGGTTCCCTGCTTGGGACCGACTGTACATCCATACATATTACGTCCCCCAAGGCGCTTTGTTTCTAGTTAGTATTATACTGCAGTTATCACGGGTTGGCTATAATCTGATGAATAAAGCTGCGCGGCGTAATGGCGTTCACAAACGATTACACCCCAGTCGGTGAAGGACATTTGTTTGTTGCCTTAACAAATCACAGAGCTTTGACGGAGGAAAGGAGAGAGAGAGGTGTGGGGGGGGGGTAGATTGTAATAATGTATTACAGTTGCAGCATGGTGTGTGTGATGTAAATAAGGTGGTGATGGTCTGAAATAACGTTGTAATTATTTTGGCATTTATCTACTCCGGGTGTTAAAAGACACTTGGGCTATTCATTTCTAATATCCTGCACGCTGTGTTTACTTATGTCAGAATGTTTGGTTACACTAAAGTCTCGTTTTATGATTATGAAATAGTTGTTTCATTCACTTCACTTGGCCTATCCGTTTATTTATTGAATTATGCTATAAAACAAATTGTATGGACTTCCTATTGAAAATAGGAAATAATAAACTTAAATGCAGAATATGGAACTTTAAATCATGACATTTTAGAGTAGGTTATTAGGCCTATGTGCATTTTATTTATTTAGCAAAAAATAAAACACTTGTCACTTTTCTCAATTTATAGCCAACTTGAAATGTGCGCTTATGCTGCAATTTATCCATACTTTTAAAGGGTTATCTTTATATGTTTGTCATTTTCCAAAAGTGTCGATAAAAGACTAATCCATCCAGATGATTGAATATGATACATGGTATTATTCTGAAAGATTTCGATTTGTAATTTTCCAACAACTCAAATGAATACTTTCTTACCTGTGTGTGTACCATGCATGGTCGCCTTATGATCCTAAATTAGCCAAGCAGCCGGTAAAAAATACCTATAGTTTTTAAAAGATAGATAAATATATATACATTTTATATATAAACGACCGTCTCAAAGGCGCATCGTAAACAGCAGCTTTTGGAGCTCTGCAGCCGCGTGGTGTAGAATCCTTTCCGTGCAGTGCGAGCGGATTCTCTCCAGGGTATTGTGGCTCGTGGAGGCTTTGAAGTCTGTGGCCTCACCTCGCAGGTGATGAGAACCGCTCGGCCAGTCTGAATTATACCTCCCTGCGTCGAAAAATGTACCAAGGGACCCATGTAGCCCGCCGTTCCCCTGTCGAGCTGTGTTCTTACAATATGGTATTTTATGCTTCATCGTTTTAACAAGCTTCGACAACATCCGCGAGCCTTTCTCTTCCTCTTCCAATCCTGCCCGCTAAAGGGACAAAACTTTTTCCCCTCCTCTCCTCTCCTCACACTCGCTTCCTAATCCTAGGCTTTACGAGCTCAGCATTAAGAAAATTCGACAGCAATTTGGGATTAGACAAAATACTCTTATTACAAAAGGTTGGTGCAACTTGATAACTTGATACTTGTTCGGGGTTTATCACAGGGTCTCAACCAACATCAGGAGGATAAACAAGAACATCTGGGCTCAATTGTCATGCAGAATGTAATAATTACAGGTCTCTGTGTTGGGATTGAGTACTATATTTTTTTTTGCATGATGATTCCACTCGTGGGAATGAAAATGTCCTAGTGGTTTGTTTGAGTGGGTGATGGAATTTAGTCCGGGCTGGGCTGGAGCCACCGTCAAGGCCTGGGCCATTCTCTTTCAATTCAATTTCTCTCGCTCTGCCTCTCCAGTTGTAATAACACCAGGGCCGTTATAGACGCATAGTGATGCCGTGGCCTCTATAGACTTTCACACATACAACTCAACAAATAACTTTCTTCCTCCTTTTCGTTTCCCATCCACAGCAGCGTCTTTATTTTCAAGTGGTCTTTTCGATGACTTTTTATAGGCTCTAGAAGGGGGAACCTAAAGGCTGTCTGATCGGATGGTCCTATATAGTACACATGTAATTTCGTTCCTACAGGCCACGGTCACTTGCTTTGAACATTAGCTCGCTTTCAGCTCGCACCTCAAAATGAGTTGATTTTGTGAGATCAACAAAAGAGGCCGAGCGAGCTCTTATTAACGTCCCGCGTGCATCTCCTACTCGCGACCCTTTGAGAAACGGTAATGGCAACAGTGCACCCCCCATGATATTCTGTTACGAGTATTTTGTTGAGGGCATTTCTTTACAAGGGGGGTTGGAAAGGGAGATTTAGCAATTATTGGATTTGATTCCGTGGCTCGAGAATGTATCCCTGTCTTTCTTTTTATATGTCCTGAATTCATTTCTTTTTTCCTGGATCGGTCGAGTTTTTCTTGGTTTTCTTGTCTGAGTTGAAGGTCTATCCCTATTAAACTTAACGCCGACATTCTGGAATGTAATTCTAAGTGGGGGATTAGAACTAATTCATATTCATGAGCTGGAGGTCACAATAAAAATGAAAATGGATCAATTTAACTTTTTCCCTTTTATTTACGTCACATTCTCTCTTTTGAAAGACATTCCTCAAATGTATTGAATGGAATATATTTTTTTCAAAGGATAATTTATACTTACTTTCTCATCGACCGATTCTCTTAAGAGAAATGGGTTATGTGTTGTTGGTCAACTAACCACGGAATTAGAATATAAATGTCTTGGTTTCTTATGGCTGGAACAGCTCCATTTAATGTTTTTTGTGACCTGAACATAAAAAAAAGGCCCACACGCCCCGGCAGAAATATAGGCTGGATAAAAAATGTACTTGTTTAAATGTGTATTATCTTTATGCTATTTTTGGTAGCCTATTAGTTCTGTGTTTTTGTAAAGATAAAAAAAGAAACATTGAATTCGAAATACCAAATGTTTTTGTCTGGACAAGTTAGACATATCCGCTTTTCGGACATCTGAGGATGATTGTAAAACATGTATTTTTTCCAGTTATTGACAATGTTCAAAAAGCATATTCGACTAGGTTATAGCTTGCACTTACTCTCAACCACAGATTAAAGAGTCCGTTTTGGGGCCTGTTCATGTGCACTGTTGCCCTTCCTTTTTGATAAAAGTATAAATAATAAATTGCCATTTCTGTCATATCCCTTTTTTGTCTCCAAAATAGGGAAGCCTAGCCTATATAATATTTGCTAAATTGGTTATATTAGAATTCCCTATTGCGTTAGGCTGTTTATTTGATGCGTAAATTGTCTGTTTAGAAGAGTGCACTGCAGAAACTGCTCGTATGAGCCACTTTGCCAGTCTGTCTGAAATGTTTTCCCCTTTTGAGAATATGTCCGGGCTGGGTTTGTCCGGGTTTGTTCTCTCGACCAAAGGGGGAGGGGCTTCTACAGCTGCTCTGAGCGCTGAGTGGCAGCTTCCGCTGTCTGTCAGAGAAAGGACGCTCACTGATTGGATAGAGTGGGCGGATCGGCAGGTGTCCTACGCTCATAGAGGGGCAAGGGTAGTGGGAATGTGATCAATCTCCATCCGTCTACATTAGCAATCACCTTAACACAGTGACAGACACCACGCTAAGCTCAAGCAAATTAGTTTGATTTATTTGGTTTTTAAAAACCCGGAAACCTTCACGATCGACTAACAGGGAAACAACGACAGGGCACGTGCTGGGTGAGAAGTGAGAACCAATAGGCCACAGCTCGTCTCCATAATGCACAGTTTGCACTGTATTTGTTTTTGAGTTGCCGTCTTCAGTTCTCTCTCTTCGGGTTGCCATCCAGACTTCCTCGGTATTGGTGGATAGCCGCATTGGGTTCATCTGGTCGCCTTTACCAGGCTACTAAAGGAGAGAAGCTTGGGGATAGGAAGGAGAGGAAAAGGTACGTTACTTTAATATGGTTTAGATTGAAGTTGGAGGATAGTTTTTCAATCCTTTGTGCGTAAATTAGTTTGTCCTGCATTTGAAACAACCTTTAATCAGCATTTCCTACTGGTTGAGTTGAGTGGCAATCGGAGACCGTTATACATGTATACAGGCTGTTTATTTGGCATAAAGTTCTATAACAATATATGCGCGTTTTGATTCTTACTCCCATCGTCTAATCTATTATTAAATGAATGATCAATTAATACTTGTCAAATCCCCTGAGTGGGGAATTCGATTTCTTCTTTAAACGAGTTGTCAACTTCTTCGAATGTTACTAGGGCCTAATAATTTTAGATTTTCATTCCAATTGAAGCATGCACTTCTTCTTTTTTTTGGGGGGGGGGGGGTGATAAAATGTCTAAACTACTTAGTAGATAATTGGAGAGGCGTGTATGGGGTTTTGTTAAATGTATTTTGCTGATAAGGAGTCTTCTGAAATGTTAACCCCCGAGGACTAATCTAAATTCTAATTGGGTTAATTTGCACGAAGATGTCGCCTTTTCAAATCACTCCTCCAACAGAGCAGGGGCTGGAAATGTCGTTTTAAAGAACCGTCCGAATACACCGAAATAAGAGCCGCGGTTTGGGCCGCACAGCACGGGGGGCAGATAGTCATCTCGCTGAATAGAAGAGATGAGTTTCCGCTCGTTAACGTCAATTTAATTTCCAGCTATTTAATTTTGGATTGTTTCCCCTTCCGTGCACTTTAGTAGCTTAACGATAATTGGAAGTGGCAAGTGAAATGTTGGCTTCTAAATGTCAACAACCAACCGAAACGGTGAAGTGTGGCCATGTTTTTAGGTTATACCTTTCCAGCTCTATTGGGCTACTCAAGGACTTCACTTTGTACTTATGCTAAACTAACCTTTTTTGTAATAGAATGAGCCCGAAAGCTCTAAATAGTAAAACAATAGTTCCCTAATGGTTGTCATTGAGGGATCAAAGACTGCGTTTCTATTTGACTGTTTCAGTTTGAGAATAAATGAGACTATGGGAACGAGGCCTACTCACACGTACACAATCCAACGCAACCCCGGACCAGAGCAACTTTCTTTGGCCCTATCAACAACAAAAAACATTTCTCAAACTGGAATTATTAACCCATAGCACCATAGTTGGCACAGCTCTCATCATATATATGATGAGAGCTGTGTCAAACTATATATATATGTCTCTCTATATCCAGAACTATTTTCTGAGTTGATTTAGTTCGACAGCCTACAGGCCACGGTGTAGAGACAATGGCCCATACTGACGGTGTGTAATTGAGTCCAACGGATTCAAGTGGGGTGCATATCAAACCGATAGCCCAACACTTAGGCTATTTGTTACATTTATTCAACAAGATGGGCTAAACGACAAATGGAGATTATGCACAGTTATGATAAGCTAAAATCTGGCCTATCCAGTTCAGACACAAGGCATTGGACTTCAGTTTATAATTTGGGTTCTATGAAACGGCCCACACATATTAATAAAAAGTGAATAATGGCTTTTTATTGCTAGTTTAACAACTTCAGATGTTTTTTGGTAGAATGGACACCAACAATACATTGTGTTCCATGTAGACTAGATGAATTTAAAAAAGCCATACATAAACCACGCAGTTTTAACCATTAAGCGAATTAATTTAATTAATGCATTTTTCTTAAGCTTATTATTTATTTATATATCACTTCAAGACTAATCATAGTGAGTATTATATTTGGGAATACTAAATCACACCTGTACTGTAGCTCTAAATTCAGAGAAGCAAAGAGGAAAATATTAATTGTAGATAACGGACTGTCTAACTTAACAATATTTCGTTAAACTTTGGAAATCATAAACAGGCTATTTCCAATACATCTCAAAGGAAGAAAAACAGTTCGTAATTGCCAAAGACTAAATCATTTAAGTTTTGAAAGCCGAGTGGAGCACGGGTGTAAGGCACTGCATCTCAGTGCAAGAGGAGTCACTACACTACACCTGGTTCGAATCCGGCTCTTTATCACATCCGGCCGTGATTGGGAGAGCCATAGGGCAGCGCACAATTGGGCCAGCGTCGTCCGGGTTTGGCTGACTTGACTAGTTAAATAAAAAATAAAAAAATAAAAAATGTCATACTAAACAGGGGTTTCTAGTGTGTTAAAATTACAGCATATGATCATTGTTTACCAGTCGAACTATTTGTGTTAATCCAGCAGTGATTTACATCGAACTATGTGTTAATCTATACATTTTTATTTTTGCAGTGACTTACATCGGCCCCTCTCTCGTCAAGCTGCAACATCGGGGGAAATCGAACTATTGGCAAGATCTGGGGGGACCCGTGACTGCCTCTAGCATGATGTCATACCTCAAACAGCCCCCCTACGGCATGAATGGCCTAGGGCTCAGCGGCGCCGCCATGGACCTACTGCACCCGTCTGTGGGCTACCCAGGTAGGGATACGCGCCTCGCATCCGCCCGTGTTTGGGTGGAATGTGTTAGCAAAACAGGTTCTGGATGTCAGGCTAGCTCGGTGCACGGCCCATCGCCCGGGGCTCGCACACTGGGATGTCTCTCTCCAAATGGAAATGGAACCAATAAGGACAAACCTATAGTCAGTAACCAAACATACAGCGTGTCTGAACAGCCAACGATAATGTCAGCAGTGAGCACGCTGGTGGTTTAGACCTGGTCCGGGCTTGAGGACGCTAAATGTTGGCTCAAGATAATATTGATTCTGCGCGTAATAGGCTACAACTCGAAATCAAACTTTATTTTTAGTGGATTTACGCATGGTTAGACATGGAAAAAGTGACAAATAGCCTAATTGTGAAAAGAAAATGTATTTTTGGATAGTTTTATTTGTTATAGTTGGTAGGCTACATCGAATATTGATATACAATTTGATATTTCTTATCTCATTATAACATAATGAAATGTTGACTGGTAGGACAAAAATAGACTAGCTCAAGTGGCACGAATTATTGTCTAAATACGATTAGTGTTTCTGCTCATAATAGACGAATCATTTGAAAGCTTTCATTTCAAATCTCTTGCTCTCTCTGTTTCAGCGACACCTAGAAAACAGCGTCGTGAACGGACCACGTTCACGCGCTCGCAGTTGGACATCCTCGAGTCGCTCTTTGCTAAAACCAGGTATCCGGATATCTTCATGCGTGAAGAGGTCGCACTGAAAATTAACCTTCCGGAATCCAGGGTCCAGGTAAAATGTCAACTTGAAAAAAAAACTGCATTCGCTCTGCTTTTTTGGGAGACAGCGATTCATTGAAATCTCAGGGGTTGGTTCAAGGATTAGGGTTGTTGTAACCAACTCAACGACGCACAGTATAGCCGCCACCCCTGTAGCCCCTCTTCTGCTCCATGGGAAAAGACTTTACTTAAGCCAGACTTCTCACGGCTAGCAGTTAGCTTCAATAGTGCAACAACGACGTTTCCTCATAAAGTCATTGAGCTTGTATTAGTGATTTGGTGAGCTATTGGCTGGGTAGCCTCTATACTTATAGTATTGGTTATACCATGTGACTATCTGAGGAATGGTGGTCTTTCTTATCTGTAGGTAATTCAGTAGTTGTTATTATTAAAACGAAATGCCATCCAGGGGAGTGATGTCTAGCCTAGACCTAGAATATGAACACCAATTAAAGGTTCACTGTTGGATGCCATAAAAATAGTTGCACCCTCCATATATAAACTCCCAGTAAGTTATTGGGTAAATGGCCAACGTTTCGGCATCACTGTCTTCTTCAGGGTGCCGACATGCCATCATTATTTATTTATTTTTAGATATAGCTCTGTTAAACTTAACATGAGTCTCTCACACACAGTCCTATAGGCTGCTCATGTTCTGAGAAAACGGGTTTTAGAAGGCATGAGGTCGGCACCAAGGCCAACCTCTCACCATTTTAAGATGTTAGAATGCGTGTGAAACCAAATGCTCTACATGATCCTCCCCTCTTGGTGCTATAGAGTTTCTCTTCAGAGCAGAGTAACTCTATCACCTGTTATCTACAAGGTTGGCATCCCAATGGCACCCTATTCCCTACAAAGTGCACTACTTTTGATCAGGTTCCTATGGGACACCCTATGGACCCTGGTCAAAAGTAGTGCACCATGTAGGGATAGAGTGCCATTTGGGACGCACACAAGGTATGAAACTAGAGACTCAGGCCTGGGTGGAAATTAACATTGATACCTAATAACACCAATTTTCCTCCATAATGTTGTTCCATCATGGCCTTTGCTCTTTAGAAATGTACTGTGAGAGCCTGTTGTATCGGATGGCTGGGTTGCTAACGCTTGGTTTGGTTAGGTGTGGCTTTAACATTTGGTTGGTTGCATTTGGTTCTGTTTTAATGGTTGATAGGTTCTGTTTGGTTCTAGGTGTGCTTTAACAGTTGATTCTCTGTTTGGTTCTAGGTGTGGTTCAAGAACCGACGGGCAAAGTGTCGGCAGCAGGCACAGAGCGGCAACAGTACCAAGGCCCGTCCGGCTAAGAAGAAGTCATCTCCGGCGAGGGAGAGCACAGGGTCAGAGAGCAGCGGTCAGTTTACCCCGCCTGCTGTCTCCAGCGCAGTCTCCTCCTCTTCTTCCTCCTCCTCCACCAATCACGTGGGGGCGGGCCTCAGCAACACCTCTACCTCCATCAGCACCGTCTCGTCCATTTGGAGTCCTGCCATCTCCCCGGGCAACGGCCCGTTAACACCCGCCTCCGCCCCACCGCTCGCCGAGCCCCCAGGACCCCCGTCCAACGCCTCCTGCATGCAGCGGTCGGTCTCGGGGTCTGTCTCGGCCGCCGCCGCCTCCTATCCCATGTCCTACAACCAGACGACAGGCTACGGCTCGTACAACCCTACCCCGTCCAGCTCCTACTTCAGCGGGGTGGACTGCGGCTCCTACCTGGCCCCCATGCACTCTCACCCACACCACCAGCTCAGCCCCATGACTGCATCTTCTATGTCGGGTCACCCACACCACCACATCAGTCAGTCTTCAGGACACCACCACCATCACCATCACCAGGCTTACGGAGGCTCCGGCCTGGCCTTCAATGGCTCAGACTGCTTGGATTATAAAGAGCAGACAGCGGCCTCCTCGTGGAAACTCAACTTTAATGCCAGTGACTGCTTGGACTACAAAGACCAGGCCTCCTGGAGGTTCCAAGTCTTGTGAGGACTACAAAGACCAGGGGACTCATGTCTTGTGATTGGTTTACTTTTTTTTTCTCCCTTCTGTATTTTCTCTCCTTCCATATTTGGTTTCCTCACTCATTTGTTTATTTTTAAAGAGAAAAAAAGTATATATGAAGTTTAAAAAGTAACAGCAATGATAGTTTGGATGGACCGAAGCTCTTTGATTGGACTTATTTTTATTATTTTAAATAAACGGTCCCTTTTTACGCTAATGAAAACAACTTGAGAGGGCTGTGGACTTGATTGAAAAGCCGTTTTTACTTTGGCAATGAAGAAATGTTTCGACCTTTTAACTATGGACTGTTTTAACAAATGTTGTTTCAACCAAACGTCTGTGACCACTAGCGTCCTCGTGTCTGTCTCTAGAATGATGAGGATTACCTACCCGTCACCGTGCCAGTGCACGCGCTGCTTACCTCCGTCCATGTCCAATCAAATCGTGTTTTTATTTCTGAAATGTGTTATTTTTAGGATGAAAGAGATTTTAGTCAGCGACGTAAAGGCGCTGAAATATGTATATATGTATTTGGGTCAGTTACAGTGACCACGTTTAGTTGGTGTTTCTGAATTTGAAATTGTTTAATAAGAACTTTGAAACAACTATAGCCGATGTAAATCTTTCCAAATATTCCAAAGATAACGAATTGGCCATGAAGTTCCATTTTTATATACGTTTTCCTTATAGAAAAAAAAATACATTAGACAACTTGAAATGTCTTGGCGAAACTAAATAAGAAAATATAGAAGCAAAAATGTATTGGATCATGCTCAATCAGGATTGCAGTTTTTCAAAAGGAAAAGATCTTTAAAAGTAAAAACAAATACTTCAAACATACCTCCTAACTCTGGCATTTGTCAATCGTAAAATTTGACATATTTTAACAATAGCACTTGACTTCCTGTTGGAGTCAAATTAATCATTTTAAGATTGTGGATTTACTGTTCCAAAATGCCAGTGAAATGTTGAATGTATCTCAAGGCCCTTACATATCCATCCAATAAAGATCCGTGAACTCATATTTGTTAGTGGATTCTGTGTTTGACCCGAATTAGCCTACAATTTCACCCAGTGCTTGACTTGGACTGATATAGGTGCCTGTACTGGTTATGTGCAGGTAGGCCTAGCCGATGCCCTAATTTATGTAGTATTCCTGTTTCCATGTAAACACTTTGTTTTATATGCTTGTTGAAATGTTAATTAGACGAAGTGCAGGCCTAACGGGGTGAATTGATGCAAATGACTCCCATAATTAAAACCAAGTTAAAATACATCCTGCAGACCTACATGGGCCACATTTTACATTTAAGAGTGTTTGTTTATTTAATCCCTGTGGTCAAATTGAACCGTTGAAATCACTTATTGCTTTAGGGAAATTAAACGTATTTTCTTTTGACATGCAGCGTTAAAACGCTTTAAATATTGAGTCTGTCACATTTTGATCGAGCGGAGTAATTGAATGCGCATATAATTACAAACGCGCGGTATTTCAGTGTAGCGCGGAGAGTTGCGTTTATCCAAAATAACCTGGAAGAATTTCACCGCCTCTGATGCGGTAATTACGTAGGTGGGGCCGGGTTAGCGGGTCAAAAAGCGGAGAGGGAGGCAGCTCGAGGGCATAAACCCATAAAAAAAAAAAAGGGAAAATCGGCGGCGTTTTGGCAAGGTTGTTAAGACGTGCATGTTTTAACAGTGTGCGAAGGCCACGCGGATAATGATACTGTCAGAGGAAGACGGGAGAGGGAGTTAGATCCAACATTGTGGAACTCTGGTTTTAATTCATAGCCTTCAATCTTTGTCAAGGCACTGTTCTTCTTTATTAGTTGTTTGGAGTTATAATAGCTTGAATTGGACTATTTCATTTTAGCGGCACAGGATCTTTCTTCTAGGAATACATGCATAATGCACAGGCCATCTATTTGCAACAAAGTTGATTTAAGGGACATATCAACAAATTAAAGACATGCCAAAACATTTTCTAGCGTTTGAGGTGATCTGGTCTATTAATTAATTCAATCCAACAATTCTATACTGAGATGACAGAGCTCAGGTGCGCGTAATCATAATTTAATAATTATAGACAGATTTTTGTTTGAATCACAGATTGCCCCTTTAATGATGAATAGTATGTAGTACCAGCTAAATAAACACACTGGTTTGCGTCCCAAATGGCACTTATATTTCCTCCATAGTGGAGAATAAAAATGGAATAGGGTGCCATTAGAGATGCGCAGCCCGTTGCTAACTAGAACATGATACGTTTGTTCGAGCATGCCTATGTGCACATTGAGACATCTGCGACACCGCGAGTGTACACAAACACGCGGGCAGGATTTGTCAAACAAACATTTGCAACCAATCTTGGGTATTTTTTTAAAGGAATTCGAGTATTCTGTAGCCTCGTGCCCTTACGTGAAACACTTTCCAACAAACACGACCAGGACTTTAGAAATTGGACTTGGCACAATGGAATTGGTTTGACGCATAGGTCAGATGGAACATTCGATTTAAAACATTTTTCAGAACGGTACATTTCATGGTCCCTTTCTAATTTCCTTAATGAAATAGTAGCCTACGTCTCCTATATTTAGACGATTAATAAACATAAGGCTACCATTTCGTTTTTAAAATACTGTTGGGACTTATTAATTCACAAGATTTCTCTAATTCATTACGAAAAAAGTAGATTATGTGATGTGTTGAGCCTATTCGGTTTAAACTCGCATATTCCATACTCACTATCTATCCTGTGTTGTCCATTATTTCTGTATAAACTAATCTCGCACGGGATAAGGGACTGGAGCTTGAATCCGTTTCGTTTTAAACATCCACCCATAAAATAAAGTCATTTTCGTGCAGACAAATACATGCTATATAATTTTTAAAAGTACAGTAAAATATGACTAGGATAATTGGCTTTGCACATGTTGGCAATGGCAGCATATGTTAGTTCCACCACTTCCTATACAGCAATAGAATAGCATGTACAATTTCATACAGGAAACCAGGCCTGATTTAGTGAATGTTGCCATTTTAATTGCATCAAAGGAATAACCTTGAATGGCTTTTCAAATCCTGTTAATTCTAATTTAAGTCAGGTAGATAATACATGCAGGCTAGGCTACTCTCATGCATATACAAAACATCTGTCTTTTCAAAGTCTCAAAGCTGCAATAAGGCTGCTTTTAAGCAGGCAGCCCAATTCTGATCTTTTTCCCCCACCAATTGATATTTTGACCAATCAGATCAGCTCAAAAAGATCTGATGTGAAAAGACTTGTGATTGGTCAAAAGAGCATAATATTGGGCTGCCTGTGTAAACGCAGCCTTAAAGAGACAGCTCTGTATTGGATTATTTCGGCTGTGTTTACACAGATAGTAAATTTTGATATTTTTGCCCTATTATTGTCAAAAAAATCTGATCTGATTGGTCAAAAGACCAATTAGTGGCAAAATATCAGATTCGGGTATTTTCTCTCTGAGTAATCATTATATCACCACTAAAAGCTCAATGTAGCAACACCAGTTGGAACCTAAGTGAGGTGAGCAGGAACTTGCAGGCCACAGCCAACGGGTCAACACACATTGTTTGCCATGGCCTTTAAGGTCAAACCTTAGGGCTAGATTAAATCCCATTGTCCCTTTTCAGCTATGCCCCTCTTAAAGGCAATGTTTCCGCGTTGACGGTAAACGCTAAATATGTCGTATCAATCGAAAAATGACCTTAATGGGCTCTACTCAGTCTGCATCGCTGAAGTGTTACAGATTGCATTAGAAATTTAAAGGTAATTTCCGATTGAGCCGATATATGCAGCGTTTACTGTAAATGCAGTCTCTGCTACCGCGGGTACATTGCCTTTAAGTGTCAATCGCGCTTTAACGGGTCTCTTTTGCACTACAGATAAACTCTAGCTCTTAGCTGTCTATCCTCTCTAGTCACGTTTATACCTGCCACTAACATGCGTCCTTCGTCCTGATCTTGTCAGTTTATACTTGTCAGGTCTGATCACAATCAGTTCTCAATGAGTCATTTAATCGTCTACAGCTGTCTGAAAATGTGAACACAATGTGAACACAATCAGGACTCTTTACCATGTTAGCACCAGGGACTTTAATGATCTATGGGCCTATAATGTGTACAGTGTATCTTTAAGATCATGCCTTTAAACTTAACACAAACTTTATTCTTCCAAAGTGACCTTTTGGTGTAAACATCCAAGCTCATTTAAAAGCAGCTTTTCTACATGTAATTGTCTAGATGATAGTCCGTAAAGGACAACCAGTCATATTAAAAGCTATACTGTCTCCGAGAGCAACAGTCACACCATTTACATTAGTGATTGGGATCAACAGCCTCAGACGGTGTCTGTGGGGATGACATCATATGGCTGTATTGAGTCAAGAACAGGTTCCATGTGGGTTGGAGATGTCCTCCTCTGGCTCCCTCCACCCTCCTGGATCACCTGGTCGACAGGGGACTGAAAGCACCGTATCCCTCAGTGTGAACTGACCCTATGGCCTAGCTACTTTCTGCCTGAGTGAGCCTGGTCGTGTTCCAAATAGCATCCTATGTCCTACTTTTAACCAGGGTCCATATACAGTAGTAGTGCACTATATAGGGAATAGGGTGCCATTGGAAGCATATCCCCTGGATAGGCTCAAATACCTGTTGACGTTTTTCCAACTAACTTATCCAGGAAATGAACTGTGCTGGACCTTTTTTTTGTTTTGTTTTTGCATACGTGAATGTGATTTATATCAGTGAGTGTGGGAGAGTATGTGTAGGAGAGTGTGTGTGGGAGAGTGTGTGTGGGAGAGTATGTGTAGGAGAGTGTGTGTGGGAGAGTGTGTGTGGGAGAGTATGTGTAGGAGAGTGTGTGTGGGAGAGTGAGTGTGGGAGAGTATGTGTAGGAGAGTGTGTATGGGAGAGTGTGTATGGGAGAGTGTGTGTAGGAGAGTGTGTGTGGGAGATCCGACAAGCCGGAGATATTATGTGTATGACAGAGAGATCCAGTGGGCCTTCCCTGAGATGGACCGATAGCACAACCTGCATGCTGGGACAGTTCTCCTCCTCCTTTTCTCATCCACCCTTGTCTTTCATTGGCTGTCTAGCGTCGCCAGACCTCAGCATCTTCACGTGTTGATAGGTTGGTCTGAGGAGCGAGACGGCAGGGGGCGGGGCCTGGGAGGAGACTTACCTGAGGAAGAGGTTAAACAAAGTTTAACGGGGTCGTGTTCATTAGTGCACAACGTAGCAAAGCGTTTCGCAAACGGATAATTAACATTTCTTATTGGACAAGTCCAAAGTAGTCCCTCCCTGCTTGTCTGTTATTTTCCCTTGTTTGGGGCCGAATGAACACGACCCTGTACCGACATGGTGTAGTCAGGAGTGACGGCTCTAGTTTCAATGGTGCTTTGTGATACGAGGCTGTCCTGTTGGGCAGCCTTGGGTTTTGTTCGGCAGGTATTTTGGTTTTGTTTAATGCGTCAATTATATCTGGGACTGGTACAAGAATCATTCCAATTGATAATTGGTGGTGTTGCGAGAGGTAATTAACAAGAGGCAGGGCAGCTTTTTCCAGACCCGTTTTGCACATCCAGCCAGAAAGACACTTTTCCCCCTCTGAGATAGTTTGTAATTTAGAAAAATACTCACAATGTTTGACTTTCGAATGTCATCAAAAATGTTTTTTTTAAACATTTTTTTAAGTTACCTGATTTGATAACTGATCATAAATGGACACTTTCAACAGCGGTGAGCAACTCAATACCTCTTTAATATTACACTTCAAAACTGCAATAAAAGGTTTAAAGGCTTTTTCTCCTGTTACGTGATGGTCAGGTCCGTCCAAGCCCCAGAGAAAGCCTCCAAGCCCCAGAGAAAAAGGAGCTTCCTTCCTAGCTGAAAGCAGCTTACTCATCCCCATGACAACCCAGGGAGTGCATTCACAGTATTCCTACTAGGTTTGGATAGGTAAAGCCCAGCTGAGTGCACACCAAGTCGGTGTCCAAAATGGCACCCTATTCCCTATATAGTGCACTACTTTTGACCAGGGCCCTATGGGACTAGGGTGCCATTTGGAATGCAAGCTGGCTCTCTCGGACTGCTGCTTGCATCACACTCAAAACTCTGGCTCCCCTCATGACCCCGGCTCCCCTCATGACCCCGGCTCCCCTCAAGGGCCCCAGCTCCCCTCAAGACCCCCGGTTCCCCTCAAGACCCCCGGCTCCTAGGCTCCCCTCATGGCCCCGGCTCCCCTCAAGGCCCCCGGCTCCCCTCAAGGCCCTGTTTCCCCTCAAGGCCCCGGCTCCTAGGCTCCCCTCATGACCCTGGCTCCCCTCAAGGTGTTTGACTTGGATGGCCCAGTTCTAATACTGCGCAGAGAGACAGCCAGAGACACAGAGAGAGACAGACAGAGAGGGACAGAGAGACAGACAAGTAGGCTATAGGCTAGGCTACGTCCCTGAGGGCACGACAGAGAGACAGACAGAGAGGGACAGAGAGAGGGACAGAGAGACAGACAAGAGAGACAGCCAGAGAGACAGACAGAGACAGACAGAGAGACAGACAGAGGGACAGAGAGAGAGGCAATATTACTATATTGATATTGATTACTGCATTGTTGGGTTTAGAGCTTGTAAGAAAGGCATTTCACTGTACTTGTGCACGTGACATTAAAACGCCAAACTTCAAACCCCATAGAGTAGCTGTTGATAACGTGGATAACGGATAATGATGGGTGGGTAAGACACGCACGCTGGAGGCCAGCTTAATTTACAAACGCTAACAAGGCCGCTCCCCCACTACACCACGCCCCACCAGTATAGTAATGGCACTGTCCTAATAGGCTCATCTCTTCCAGCCATCTCAGGTGGCTGGTATCTTTTAGAGTGGGGAGTCTATTAAAGGCCTACTCAATATATTTATTATTACACTTGAAGGGTGGTTTCCTGGACACAGATTTAGGCCGGGATTCAACCCGGACCACGGGTTGTCGACAATGTGGCTTTTAAAGGCAATATCCAGTTGAGCCGATGTGCAGCGTGTACCGTGAATAGAGATCTCCGCGAACGCATCGCAATGCCTTTGAAAGCCACATTGTCGACAACCCGCAGTCGGATAAATATATAATTTGCGATATTTTCTGATTTTATTGGACAGATAGAGAGGATGACAGTGGAGAAAGATAGAGGTCGGGTCAAAGGGCAGAAGGCTGGATTCAAACCTATGCTGACAGCATAGACGTGTGTGCTGGAGCCTGTGGCCTTAGGGTTAGACCTGTCAGGTCACAGGTGGCAGAGATTTCCTAACAGGAGAGAAATCTGTTATGTGGTTCTAATCAAGATAGTGTATATACTAATAAGCAGATGGTTTCCCCAGACACAGATTAAACCGAGTCCTGGACTAAAAAAATTGGAGATTCTCTATAATGGGTTTTAGGCCAAGACTAGGTGTAATCTGAGATTATTTAACTATTTGTAGTCCTATCCTACACCTAAAGGCCTACAGTAGACATATAAAAACAGATATCAAATGAAGCCCAATTACTTGTATTCCACTTTTTTGTAGGTTTTATTTTAAGATCATTGAATTATGTGATATTAGGGTACAGTAGTTGTTTGAAAGTGACATATATCAGGAGGTAAAAACAAATGACATATCACTTATCCAAACAGATGCTCTCTGAGTATCACTGAACAAAATAGAAGAATTTCTGTTTACATAAGACAAGTATTAGCCTTGTATCACCAGACAGAAATGTAATTATTTTCACCAATCTCTCTCCCGAAACGATTGACTCCGTAAAAAATCATTCAATGATTTATTTTTTTAACCCTAACAAAACAACACAAAGAAAGAAAACACAGAAACCAACCCATCCTGACTGACTGATCTTTTCTGTCCATTTCACCATAATTTCCAGCATCGGATTCGTTCTTGTATATATTTTTTCGAACCAAATCCTCTTAGAATGCAGAGTAAATAGATGACGATCCAGCGGGGGATTCGGGTCTGCGCGGTGCTGTCAGATTAGTCCCGAGCGCAGCGCGTCGACAGCTCGTGACAAGGCCATGGCTGCCGTTCAGGAAAGGGGCTTGAGCTGCTCCGTTCGGCGCGCAGTGCTGCTGCCAGTGCTCACCGATTAAACATCGCTTGTTATATTGGCTTCCGTTCATGAATAAAAACCGTCGGCAGCCCGTAATCTCGACACATACACACAGTAGCCTACACGGTACACAGTACAATACTGTAGGCCACATCATCTGATAAACTATAGAGGAACCAAACATTCACTGCCTCAGCATGCCTAATGATAGTGGGTTTGACAGATTTTAAGGTGCAACAAATACAAGGGACAGGCCTAAAAGCCATAAACACAAGATACAAAACCTAGTTTACAGCTCTGTATTAGGATACTGTAAAAGGTGACCAGGGTCAATCATGAAAACAAAAAGCCTAATCACTGCACCGTTTTAAAAGAGGCTGGGATTAAAGAACAATTCCATTAAAAGGGCAGAAAATGTAAAACACAATTTTTCAGCTGGAGGGCTGGTTGTGAGAGAACTGAGATAGGGCTGGACAGGGCTAGGCCTATATAGCCTGTACAACGTTCTGTTAAAATAAAACCTATTAGCAAGACATTAGCATAATTATTTACATTTGACTTAGACTTAAATTGATCATTCTTAGGCTAATCACGCATCAACATTTCAGAATAGAGCTAGATCAGTTATCAGATATATTTACAGAATACATTTGATTTAAAAAAAGATGGAGTTTACAGTCGAGAAAGAAAAGGTCAAAGGCTGTTTTCAAACAAGACCAAAATGAACCACCTTCAGCTTCCCTGCATCTTCATTCACCTGAGAGGGGTAAAGAAAGAGGGGGAAAGAAATAGGGGTAAAGAGAGAGGGGGAAAGAAAGAGGGGGAAAGAAAGAGG